>JAHZMX010001661.1:0-89714 GCA_027743895.1 Seira musarum | reverse complement strand
CGGACAGACAACCCAATCGAAATCAATACTCCGCTGATGACGTCAGCTACGTAATAAATGAATTCTCTACTTAAGTGCATCATCATATCACAAAATGATCATCATTCAACATTGTCATCGACATCATCATCATCTTCCTCATCACATATCAGAGATTTATCCCACAGACGGGCATGGATAGACTTTTATGCTAACACGCTTGAAATGAAAAGTGCCTCAAGGAAAAGTGAGGACTATGCTCATTCAAGCAATTGATTCATCGCGGAAATGGAGGATTCCTGCTTCCTTGCCCTTTCCCAATCTCATTCATTCAGCTTTTGATAGCCAACATTTTTCATGTTTTGTCAAGGGTTTCAAAAAAAATCAAGCCATCATCACATCCTGTTTCACTTTCCTTCTCGTCTCATGCGATTGTGATGTATTTTGTTATTTTTTGAGGCTTCTGCAAAAATAGCTTGGGACTGACGCCAAAACTGTCGACTGAACAACTACTAGTACCTCAAGATTTATTTACAGCGTCTCTGGATATGAAAGATGAAGAAAAAATTCCATTACGTTAGAACGGAGGTTCATAATCCAAAATTATGAATTGTTTCTACAAAAATCACAGTTTACAGTATAATTTTTTGACTGTGCAAAAATGGTAAAGTCAATAAAAATAATTTTTGTAAGAAGAAAAAAAAACAAGATTGCAATTGGAAGAGAAACGTATTATAGTACAACGTTTGCCCTGACTTACTCTGATGAGGAGATTTGCAAAAAGTGATGTCAGTCAGCGTGTAAGTCTTGTGATGGGATGGGATCATATTTAAAGATTTCGTGGTTGACTGACAACAAACAAAAAATGGAAAAAAAGTCAAGAAAAACAAGAAGTCGTATTTTTGTGTGTGATATTTAAAGAGGGTGAAGACTTTGCGTCGTGTCTAGGGAAATGGGAAATTCTAGCATGCATGACTGCAATGCTACTACTACTGCTTGTAGTAGTTGGCTGCGTATACTTACTTCATCATCAGCACTATCACACAATTCGTTGGGAACTTTTCAAGCGTTTTTCTCAGGAAACGTGCTTGATTTTTAAAGGCTTTATTTCAAACATGGGAACATCATTTTTTCTAAAATAAGTAGGTAGCATACCCACATCAGACCAAGCACAAACATTTCTCGACTCGTCCTTTTCCCTAAGAGAGGAGAAGTTGAAGTTTGTTCTTCTTGCAGAATTTTGTTCGATTGAGCACGTCTACTTCAAGCCATGATGCGGAGAATGCTCATGCATGCATCTCATTCCATTCGAGAACAGAGGAGTAGTAAGTTGGGCTAGATCTGTTTTAAAGAAAGTAAAAAAAAATTCGCATGTTTTCTTGTTCGTATTCGCATGCAACTCAAACTCCGAAAAAAAAGGGAATGTTGTTGTTGTCGTTGTTGTTGATGATGGTGATGACGGCGACGATTGCGATGGTGGTGGCATCGGAAAGGAAAAAATAAATAAATGCGTTGTAAATATAGGGCAATCATCCGTCCGGTGTTTCTTCTTCTGTTGCTTGAACTAAACATTTTGCGAGTGGGTGGTTTTTCCTCCTTGTTTGAAAACTACATCGTTTGGATCTCTCTCTATATTTTTTTAAAAAATTGGAGAAGTGAAAAGAAAGCAATAAATTCCACTTTTTTCACTCGGTGTGTTTTTTTTCCGGATATGTTTGTGATGTTGTTGGTAGCGGTAGGTTGTAGGCTGAGGACTTCTATTTTCTTAGTTTACGACTTGGAACACGCAGAGATATATATTTTTTCACTACGTCCATCTATCACACTTCCAACCCGAATGTAACATATCCAAAACATCCACGCCAAAGCTAAAGAAAAGGCAGACAAGACATAATATGTACCTTTTGGATGGAAAGAAGTATGTAGGAGTAGAAACATTTTCTTCGTAGTAGTACCGCAATGACTCGAAATTGGGGTGAAAAATTGCAATGCAGTAGTCGTACGTCAGGAGGAAGTTGAAGAGGAGGAGGAATTGGATGATATGGCATCACTCCATCCGATCTCCCACTAAATAAAGAAAAGGAGTAAGACATTTGTTGGAAGAAAGTCTCCATTTTCAAGCGAATTTTCGGTGAAGCCAGGCGGAACGCATGGTTACTTCCAAAAAAAGAAATGTAAGTTTTTTTTTTTGTAGTATAAGGCAAGTGAGTAAGCATTTCAACTGAGTTAGTTAAGCCAGAGATCTTCCTTTCCCATTCCATTTTTGACTTACTGACTTTATGTACTCCCACGAACCTAACCGGTCCAGTCCAGCAATATCGAGATGGAAGTAAAGTGTTTAAAATGTCTCATTGACAGAAAATAAGTATTTTCCTTACCCGCATTTCTTCACAGGGAAAAAAGAGAAAAGTTTATTTTCAGTGAACTTAGCAAAGAAAAAAAGCTTTTAGCTCCATATTAGTTTAATGGAACGGTAATGCACAATTTTCTTCTGGTGAAAAAAGGAGGTCCGGTCAGCAAAGCATAGCACTCCAGACTAGACCATACCCATGTTATGTGATGTGATAATCATTACATTGACGATGTGACAAGTAGCATAACATCACGCAAAAATCACTGTCAAAACTATTCTTTCTGGTGCGTGTTCCAAAAAAACGAGAAAAAATACTGGAGTAGTTTTCTTTCCTCCCATTATTCGCAATAAAAATATTCTTCATCCAATTCAATCTAATCCAGGCCGGCCCAGTAATTTTACCAAGAACAAAAACTAGAGACCGTTAACATACACGCAACTTTTTCCTTCAGGAACCAGGTCATGACTCATGGCACGACAATGCAAAAAATAAAAACATTTCTCCAGAGATCGAACCGTCTTATCTCGTTGTTCTTATCCATGCCTAAATGGTTACGTAAAACCTGAACACACCAGCAACAAATAGCAACATGGGCATCATTTACTTCTAATTATTTTTTTTCTTTCTCCAGCCGTCCTGACTCGAACTTGTCCGCTTATCGCAACACAAACCCAATTCGGGTCAATTGAGAGAAAACCATTATGACGGAAGGAAAAAGCAGTTTTATGGATTATTAGGGAAAATATTTTTGCGCTACTCGTGCGTACCGCTATTACTATCGTTCATTTGAAGTAGTAATGTTGGTGGTGGTGGTTGGTGGTGGCGTGGCGATGGTAAGAGTAATGTAATAACCTTTTCCCAGTTTCCCTATTATACGTGGCTACTGACCTGAAAAATAACCTGAGTGAAGAAGTTAAGTTCGAGTCGACTTGAGTCTGAAAGAAAAACCCCTGAACTGATTGTGAGTGTGAGCCAAAAAATTTCCCTTTCGATACCATATTTTGGTGTAACATTAACCTACCTAAACTTGATTTCAACCCAACCAACTTATCTTCCTTCCTCACCACTCACTTTGTGTTCCGTCCTTTGCATCGTTACAATTTTTCTTTTTATTATCGTCATTCTAAGCTCCATTCTTTTCTTCACCCTTCTTCTGTAGTATGTGTAGTCCTTTATTCTGGGGAATTAGGACGTTGTTATCTTTTATCATGATGATGATGATACACTGCGATATGATCATCATATCGTCATCATGATCGTGAAGAAAGAAATTGTAACAACGTAGTCATATCATCTCTAAAAGTCGCTATCATCATTATGCCAAGCTGAACAAGCTTTTATGAAAAGAAGAAGTAGTAGAGTAGCTGGTTGCTTGCAGGAGCACCGTTTTTATGTTATCGTTATCACAATCACGTAATCGGAATTATTCAAGTGGTATGATATGATGAAGGAGAATAGAAAATTGGATAAAAAAGTTAGATTTTTTTTATTACAAAAGCGTTTTTTCATTCATTTTGTTCAAACAAAAAAAAGAAGGAAAAAATGATGTGGTGATAGTACAAGTATTGTAGTGGTGGTTGTACAAGAACATAAACCCTCGCCGCTCAAGCAAGTAAGGTAACAAGGATGAAAATCTTGGGGATTTGATTCTAAAAATAAAGCATTTGTTGAAAATGAAAATTGCAATTGGCTGGCTTGGCTGACTCTGACTCTGTGGCCTGCTCTGACTTGTCCTAACGGACACGTGCTTTCTCAAGTGGAAATAAAATATGAAAAAAGTAAAATTAGAAAAGTTGAATTATTCCGATGAAATCAGCATTACGTCTTACTTCTTCTTACACTTGTTTTTTTTATTATTTCTTTTCTAATGCGTTCTTTCAGCTTGTTCCATGCTCATTGTTTCACATGAGAGAGACAAAAGGGTTGGTTGTTGGAAGGAAGATACATTGTTATTAGACTTTTCTTTCTTAGAGTTGACTTTTCGACCTTAGGGATGCCATACTTCTTCCATTTTCCTTAGTTTCTCTAAGGAATAAAATATTTTTTCGATGTTAAGTTATGATCCATTCTTCTTGTTTCTCCAAGTTGCGGTACCGACGCCGGGTCTAGCAGCCTGGCCCCGCCTGATGTTCCGTGACCGATTAGGTTAGTAAGATGGTAAAATATGTGCCGACTATAATGTCGAAATCACTGCGTGGTATGTTATATTACTAAGGTCGAGTGGAGTTTGTAGAACGTGATTTTTTCTAAATGTGATGTGATATGAGATGGCATGCTCCCGCAATGTAATGCACACACAAAATACGTCAAATAATAAAATGCGAATAGTTTTTGCATGAAGCCCGTATTGGGATCGGGACTGAACCAATTTCTCCAAGGATTTGCTTTTAAAATCTCCGGAATCTACGACATTTTTTCCCCTGCTTTTGCCATCTCATCCATCCAACGTATTCTCCTGCTTTTACTGTTTTGTTCTATTTTTAGTAAAAAAAATGTATGAACATAGTATGAAGAATGAAGATGAAGCAAAAGGCAAAAGTCACAAGTCAAGTCATTTGAAAGATGAAAGATGTTAGTCGGAGGTAAAGCGCAAAAAAATCTCTTTTTTCACATGAAAAGAGCATGAGTACATTGGCAAACATGTGAATAAAATAAAAGCGCATGCTGCATTCCTCCACCATTTTCCCTTTGTAATCCTATCAAAACAATATCAGTTGTGAATGAATACCTAGACATAGTGTTGTTAGTCGTGCTTACTTAAGTACTCTGTGGTTATATTATATTACATTATTATTGTAATCGAATTGCATATTAAAAGCTTCTTTCATGTTTCTGGTTTTTGCTTTCTCTTGTTCTACAACTACAACCCCCATATCAAAACTATGTGTTTTTGTGTAGGGATTCCCTATGAATTATTGCGCTTTTTCAGTGCTTAATCGGCAATGTGATGTAGTGATATTGTTGAACTCACTTCGCTCAACATCATTCACTCAACTCACTTCTCTTCACAATTTTCTCTAGACTCTAGAGCTCGCTTACCGCTCATGACGATCAAGTTGAATGCGGTTTTTGAGGTAGGCGCTTGGTTGGTCTTTGTCCATCGTTTCTGCTACCACCACCACTTGCCACTTCAGTGGGTTGTCCACACAGTCCTTTTTGATGCAGCAGAGAAACACTTTTAGAAGTGGACTCTTTCCTAATTTTCCTCTTGTTAAGATTAAAAATGGAACGAAAAAGCAAAAACAAAACCATTCAGTTTTAGTTGTCGGCTTTGTTTCAAATGTCCTTTGCGTGCTGGAAAGAAGTAAAATGAGGAAACTCCCGAGCATGCCGGTACAATATAATACTTACCAACTCTGATACTTTAAGCAGCTCTATTCTATCGCGCAATATGTAAATTTATAGCTGTAATTCTTCCTTTAAATATTTATTACGCCCGCTGCTTTTGCTCTGCACTACTCACTTTCGCGAAAAGATACTTTATCCAATTAGATATACCTAGATAAGCATAATATTGGTGGTATGGGAGAAGTCGAATCCCATTTCGCTTTTTTAATAATTTTTCTTCCTCTCTCGTTGGCAATATCACTTCAAATTATTGTACAATGTATGGTAATGTGTTCCTTAATTTTCCTATATTGGATTCAACTTGTGGAGAAAATCTGCTGGATATCATGACTGGACATAATAATGATGCAAAAAAGGAAGTATACGAAGTAAAGTCTGATATGAATGCAAAATACGAATACCCTTCCTTCAGATTACGCGAATAAGGTAGGTAGTTTAGTTTAGTGTGATATATAGGCTCTCCGTGACTAAAGGGTAGTAAGAAGGTACGAAAATTGTGATTGAAATAATGACTCATGTAAAGGAATAATGATAACGGGAAAAAGGAGTAAAAGTGGGATATGGCACGCCATAAAACCCTGGAAAGAACATTAAAGGGGAAGGAATACGAGCACGTGTTTAGCCATGCATTCCCCATATATTTTATTTAATTTGCTGTCTCTCTGAAAAAACGAAAGAAAACGTGGATATAAAGAGAGATTGGAAAGAGACTGGACTCCACTGAGGCTAAGAAAAACTGCATGCATACATGCGTTCAACTCATGGAAAAATTCCATTCCAGCGAAATACAAAAAAAAATAAGTAATCTGTTTTTTCCTTATAAATGGGGAAAGTACTATCGAATTGTATGATTTTTAAGAAAAAAGAAAACCTATTAACAAATATAAATATTTTCTCTAGATATCTATAATAATTCCACTCTCGATTGGTCAGTATAGTAGTTGGTTGGTGTACGGTAGGTCCGACTGCTTTATTTATTCTGACATGTCATGACATTTGGTTCACATGGATTGTACTTGGACCGGCACGTTGCTGGCTTGGCTTCTTTTCTCATGAAGTTATTGGGCATAAAAAATGGAATTGGTCACGTTATATGGAAACATAGAAACAGGAGAAAACACGATTACTCTGGACTGAACTCTGGAAAAGTCTGTCTTGGCGAGAGAAAATACAAGAACAAAGAGAACAAACCACATCTGAGTGAGAGGGACGTATATATATTCTTATGTGAATTTGGAAATGTATATACGTAGCAAAATGGTCGGCAAAAATACGAAATAAAAAGTACTGACTCCAACATGAAATGAATGTTTTTTTTTCTGGTTAGCGTCAAATGTAGGTACATAATGTATATTCATACACAACCAGTCTAGAGCAGCTCAATTCGACTTTTGTTTGACCGACGAACGACCCTCAAAAAAATGAGAAAATGTTTTTGTTTCCTGTATCCCAGAGTTTAGCAATCATCGTCTACTTTTGATCACGATAAAAGAACGCGTTCATGATGTATTATGACTGATGAATGAGTGGGCTCAAATGGCAGGCACTAGGTAAATCGGGTTAAGTAAACAATGCTTCAGAGCATGAATGCAGCAAAGTGCACCGCAAACTTACCTCTTCTTTCTTCTGTGTAAGTATACAGGAAGCCGAACTTATTAGTTTTACTATGATGATGACATGATGTAAGCAAAGGATTCTTTTAGGTCGTCTAGGAAGGAACTTGGAGAGACGCGACCCATAAAAGTATGAAATGTCGATTGTCCTTGATCGTGAAAAAATATACAAGGACGACTGCCTCATTTTCTTCCGGTTTGGATTAGATTATTACTCAATTGAATATATATATATTACTTTATGTTCAATATTGAAATATTTGTACAGATAAATGCAATTGAAATACAAAAAATATGTTCACTGACGTAGTTTCAGAACATATTAGCATTGCAAATAGTCACGCCGTGAAAACTGGATAACCCAGACAATTGATTGAATTTCCATTGTATCATTGAGAGAACACTCTTTACAATCGAGTAGAATGTACAAATATTATCAATTTCACCATTGAAAGTTTATCATAAACTCGAGGAATAAAATGCATACAATCCAGAAAACAGCATAGAAAAATTAATCAAAGTGCAAATATTTTTGTGGCCTTCCATTAAGTGGCCTTGAATTAACTCAGAGAGTTAGTACTACTACCCAAAATTTGGATCTCTTGAACTGGTTGAGTTTTTTTTGTTACCATACCACAAAATACTATTTTTTTGTTTTTGTTGTTGGTCTCACAGCTCATGACATTGCCAATATGTGCGTGTAATTAATTCAATCCTTAAAAATTTAACAATTGCAAGAAGAACTGAGAGCTTGAGTTTTGCAAACAATAAGATGCTCTCGTACTCACAGCCGGCTTTACTACGGTACATTTTTTATCCATAACGTTTACAGCTAATTTAATTTGCATAAATGACTTAGACTGGCTAATAAGAAAACTAAATGCGATTTTATATGATAAAATGAAGATGCCAAATGCAATGCATTTTCCATTCGTATGCATTATGCAAAGTGAACTATTTCTGTCTCCGTTTGAAGGCTCTAGTAATTATTTACGACTTGCTCCATAGAGGATGGACTGTGTTGCAATTTGCAAATAATAACATAACAAGCACATCTAACAGGTACTTAAAAGTATGTACTACGTCCATTCTATTACTTTATGAAAAACTTTTACGAGTTTAATTTCACTTCTACCATCTGTATGTACGTTAATGTAGCAATACAAGATAAGCAGACATTGATTATGTCTATCAACATCAGCGTGATGTGGATATGAACTGTGAAACTCATAAGCGATTTAACTTGCTTTACGTAAAACTGGGAAATGTGAGATGGTAATACGAAACATTATCGTTTGACTTGAAGCTATTATTTTTAAAGGTGACTTCTACTTGTTAAAATAGATTTTTATTTTTTCTACGTGAATAGAAATCTGTAGACTAGAGCTGCAAAAGGTTAGTGTTTGCCAGCCAGCACTAGCACCACCGACATCACCACATTCATTTTATTGACCAATAAAAAGAATCGTAAAGTATTTGGCAATGCATTAGATTAACACATGGGAACTTTCCCATGACATAGGTAATGATGCCGATGCTAGGATAGGATGATGATGAGTGATTTGTTTGATGATCATGATGTATGATGATAAGTCATATCCAAGGCATGAACGAACTAAACTGATATCAAAGCTTAAGTTATTGCCAGCAATTTCAAAATGCCTTTATATAATGTCAGCTTATAATTGTAATTTTACATTGACTTGTCCTGAAACATCTGAATCCAAATACGGCTTAAAATTTAAGAGACAGCTAGAAATTGCATGCCTATCTTAATGTGCGACTTTATTGCCATTAACATTCAAAAAATTCTCAAAAACTCTGGTTTTTATCGCGATGAAACAAGATCGTCAGTCAATGCAACTGAAAAGTGGCATGTCATGAAGGCGATCACGATTTGTCATCCACGACGATTTCCAAAAGACAGCAAGTACATACTGTCATTTGGAATAAAGACCAGGCAAATGTGATTGTGATTAGTGAAAAATGAATAATGAGAGCAAAGATAAGAGAAAAAAACTAATCGTAAGCAAGATTGGGATTGAGGCTGAGGTAACATCCAGAAAAACGTCATCCTTCTAATTCCTTTTTCGAAAATTAGAGCTTCTTGTACCTGTGGAGGAGATGGAGAACATGTTTGTCTTCGCTTTTAACATGAAAACATGCGTAAAACAATAGCAATCGTTTACAACCTTTAACTGCTAACTACCATAAGCTCAATTTTACATGAACTTTTATGTTCTTTTTGAACCTGCATTCGTATGACTCAACTGACTCATTGCAACATCACACCATTTTGACTCGACTCACCAAAAATTATTCACGTTTTCTTCGGTTTGTTGACTCCATCAAAAAAGAGGGAAATAAGCGAGCGTGAAAAAACAAATCGCGTTTGTTTTTTTCCTCTTACGTGACGAATGAGGAATGATACGAAAAATGGGAGCAGTGATATTCCTTTGTTCGCTCTATTGTAAAATGTAGATTCTATAGGGTTCAATGAATCATGAAATATAATATTAGGAGCTTCTTACTCTGTCAAATGTGTATCATATCTTTTCGTTTTATTATAATAAAAAAGTTTGAATATATTTCATTTAAACAGTTTCACGATTTTTTTTGGAAGGAAGTTATGGAATTAAATAGGAAACTTAGATAAAGTTTGCAAGTCAAAACAAATAGATAAAAATGAATAGGTAGGTGAATACGATAGAATGGATGAGTAAATAGACAAAGACAAATAGTTTGTCCTATGCAAATAGCATCATCATGCGCCTAAATTTTGATAAGTGACAATAAAAATCCTTAAAAAGTTAAATAGACTCTTGTTTTATGTGACACGAGGTAGTACATCATGTGGCATGACTATATAGACTATGGTTATGATTATGAGGAAGGAAGGAAACGTGCAATAAGATATACATTGTTCGAGGGTCCATATTGTGCTATCTAAGCATAAAAATGAGCATTAAAATTAAGGTGGGAGCGTGTCTTCATCACATCACATCACCCTTTTCATATATTTGGAGTTTCTGATGAGAAATATCTCGATTGTGTAGGTGTGACACGCGTTCCTTCTTGCTTGCTGAAATGAAATGCTCTAGGAGATTGTACATGGCATCATTTCAAAAATCATTGTTGTCTACGTACACATCATATCATACGATTAAACTTTTTGAGAAGCACTCTTTCTCATTGTCTTCCCCAAATAGGTAGCCACTCGTCTTGATCAAAACAAATTTGAAAAAGTTTACTTTTATACTTACAACATGAATTGAGATAAATTGGGTCTTTTTGGGTGAAGTACTAGAGTGAGGCAAAATTTTGTGTAATGCGGAAACATTGTTTGAACAGAAAACGTGTCTTCCAAGAACACT
Source organism: Seira musarum (assembly GCA_027743895.1). Classification (NCBI taxonomy): domain Eukaryota; kingdom Metazoa; phylum Arthropoda; class Collembola; order Entomobryomorpha; family Entomobryidae; genus Seira; species Seira musarum. The sequence goes on along the minus strand of JAHZMX010001661.1, from coordinate 79,046 downwards.
GACTTTGCTGCTACTGTTGCTTTTCAATTTTTATGGAATATGACAGAGTAAAAATGATAGCAATTCGGTGGATTATGGTAATGATGATGTAAATATTACCATTACATTTTTCTCTCGAAGAATCACATTCCCTTTTTTTTTTGAATCGGTTTATTATATATTTCATTATTATTGAAGATGGAAAGCATATTTGTCATATGAGTATACATTAAAATCCGGTCTGAACAACATCCATTATTTTTCTCAAGTCATCCACACCATTATTCCATCCACTAATTTTTTGCAATAACTCTACTATAACTCCAAAACCTCATCCCTTTTAATGGTGGCAGGAGCTCCAAATATACCTGATTATTTTCCCCTCAAAAGGATTATTTTTTTATAAAGTACAACCATTAATTGAAGACTCGGAATTTGTAGTAGCATCAACAACTCTCTCCTCATTAAAAATTGAAATTATTGCGGATTACGACTTCTATTTTATAGTTCATTGAATGCTAAAATAGGACTTAAAATAAGATAATGACGGAGCATATCACAAAAAACAAGTGGGACTCCTCACAGTATGCTTCTTTATCTCGTGATACCACCGGCGAGGCAAAAGATTTTAAAATCGTTTAAAATCTGCACAGTAACTTCAAAGTAGCCTCACAGAACTATCGATTCTGATTTCTAAGAGTGTAAATAGAGATCTCAAGACTAGAGTGCAATGAACATGTTCAAGTCTAGCACAATTGCGGACTCCATTGCAAAGCAAAAACCTTGTATCGGTAATCACCACACTCTTGTTCTCGATGTTGATGACTTAAATGAAAACCAAGCCAGTGGAACAGTAATCACGCACGTTCTTAATTCATTTCAACTGAAACTCAAAACCCAGTGCAATCCAGAAATGAGAAATGAATGAAGTGTTTTAATTCATAACGAAATCAAAGTTTTTTTTTTTTTTTGCAATGTGAAATAAGATGGATATCTCTAATCATGCAGCTATTTCGTTCCGGTGCTTTATCATAGCTTCTTTTGAAAAGTACCTCGGCCATTTCTTGATTTGAAATGCGCCTCCTTCATGCTCATGCGGTAATAAACAGGAGCATTGAAAATGAAATTGGTCATAAAAAATCGAGCAAAAAAATAGAAAATGGTAATTGTTACGCGTAAGCACAATAAGCATGATTATCGGTGATGATGTTGCATGCAAACATGTAAATAGAGATTATTTTACATACTATTCAACAAAGCTGGCAGCTGCATAGAAAAGTCTAATCAAAGAAAAAAACCGATGTGGTACAGGGAAAAAATTCAAGATAAAAAAGCTAGCATGATCTGTTTTTTTTAAATCCTAATGACGTGATAATGGAAAATTAAATTTTTTGAAATATTATAACTTGAATAATTTTTTAAATTGTCAATTGTTTTCAAATGCAATCATAAAGACAAAGTGCATCAGTGTGCAGTGCAGCAATTATCCTAATAAAAGTTCTGAATTGAATGCACCATCAAGCGATTGTTGCAGTGATTTTCCATTGGTACTTATTTATAAATCACTTGATAGCGTAAGTCATTTGTCAGAGGATTGAAATAATGTCGTTAAATGTCAGTAGCTGTGTTGCATATTTATATTTTGTACTGTACTCCATTGTATTCATTTAAGAAAAATGCCGCCTGGCACAATATTCATTCTTCAGACATGACTCGACTCGACTCTGACCGGCAGTTCCACTTTGAATGGAAGTAAATAAGAAATTGAAAATTCAATTGAATATTGCACTTTGGCTTGTCGTAAAATCTGATTAAAAGGGAAAGACAAAAGCTATAAAAATGGATTATTTATAGTCACGCAAAATTATATTAAAGTTATAAATGACCAAACCAGCTAGTGAAGAAAATTGCCAATTGTTCTTTGAAGAAATGGTAGCATTACCATTAGTTCTAATGTACTTTATGCACATACTTTTACTTTGGCACTTTATCTCAAGCTCAACGGTAGTGGTATAATAATAATACCACCGCATAAGGTACACTACTCATGGTAGATAACATTTCCGATAATTAACTGTAGTGTCGCTTGTGTCGACAGTTATGGCGCAAAACAGAGCCTTTTTTGATATGGAGGGGAGACAAAGTGAGAACACCTGCTTAAAGGCGGCGACAAAACAACCACGTATTCGGAGTACTAAAGTCGTAAAGACGTTTATGTTTTATGATTGAAGATGTGAAACCAACTAAAAAAGAAATGATTAAATGAGGTTCAGCGTATTCGAATAAGTATGAAAGTTTTTTGTTCCTTTTTCATTGTAGAATGATAAGGCTAAAACAAGGCTTGACTAATAGGTATAAATTTTCATACGTCGGCGTTGACTAACTTTAACAGGAAGGCTGATAAGTCAATTTTACTACTTGAACCGAGGGCTTTTTCCTGTTTTAAAGGTTTATTTCTGTATTTGGCGAAGAAACCATTTCAGGGGAAAATGATTATCCACAAAATTAAGCTTACAGCCTGAAATAGTGTAAGGTAAGGTTGTTGAGATTTATACGTTTTACACTTTAATTATTATAGCCGTTTGCAAATTTTCGGCTGCTTATGTTATACTCTCCTGAAGTGTGGGAGTGGAAATTGTCATTGATGAAGTGCGATAAAAAGAACTCAAGAAAATAGCACATATATTTACCTACATTCGTGGCAGGTGTGTGAATTGGTGTGGGCTTTTGTCATAGTCATGCACTACCATTTGTCTTTTGTGCTTGAATAATCCAAGTGTTTTGGCTTCTGTGGCTTTGAGATGGGTTTGTTTTGTTCCTTCATTCTCATTTAAGTCTTTAGTAATCAATGTCAACATTGTCAACATAACACGCGTAATTATCACTTGTTGTGAGCTGAACTGGGTTTTTAAGGATTCAAATGCGGTTGTTTACCGTTTCCCGACTTCATGACTTTGTGGGAAAATGTGTGGTACCGGTACGATGGTTGAGTTTAATTTATAGCGTTATTAACCTAGTGAAAATTAATTTTCAGAGCATTTTAGTTGCATTCTTGGGTATTCAAAAAAGGAAATTGTTAAAACATGATAGAGTCGACATAAGGAAAATGTCGCCGTTAGATAAGTCGACAGATCAATCAAGTTGCACGTTTTATGCATAAAAATAACTTTAATGGAGAAAAGCCGCCAGACTGCAGTCTCATTATCCTTTGATAAGTTAAGCCATACTGACTGCTACAAATTAATTTACGGATGTTGGGGCAATGAACGATGATTAATCCAATAATAAATTGATGAATAACCTAATGAACATGTACTTTTTTCACTTTTCCTTTCTATCTTACAGTCTTAAGAAACATCTACATAATCCTAATTAGTGTCAACTTTATCACATAACTTGAGAAGACTTGTATTTGTGCAATAATAAGAGGTAGTAATTAGGCATGTCTTGTGCTTCAAAAATGGTACAAAAGAAGGAAAAAGTTTGGATGGTATGATGATGAAAAATTACATACATGTTAGTACATGCAAATTTATTATTACGCTTTTTAATGAAACAGATGGGAACGTTGATAAAAAAGAGATTTTTAATTAGTTAGCAGTTGAAATGTGAATGGCAAAGCTTTAATACGTTTGTGAAAATCGAAATTTTTGAAATAGCTGCATTTCATAAGATACAATTGTGAATTTATATCGTAATCTCATTAGAAATCTTTTGAGATTATAATCTCTTATTCTTTTGTTGCATACCTGAGAACCATTGGGTCAAGATTTTTCGTATTCTTTGTGCAAGAATGTCTGAGCTGGGGAAGGAAGAAGCTGAGCCAAGGCAGTATACACCTAGTTTCCTACAATTCAAATAAGATTTCAAAGGTTGATAAGGCCACTGCTACATACTACTGCTGCTTTGAATTGAATACCAATAATTAGAGCTTATTAAAGTACACTAGATTTCGCCTTCACCCTTTTCCTTGACGGTGGCGATACTAAAAAAATCGATCATTTTGTTTTAGTTTTTGCTGATAAGAAAAGGGCAATGATAATAATTAGTTAAAATGATAAACTCTTAAAAATTAAGACTCTTAACACTCTAAAGTTATGCATTTGCTGAAGTGCCATTATGTAAATAGGTAATGCACTTCTCAACTCTTGCATACTTACGCCTACGTCGAGTCTGTGGGCTTGTCTTGTCTTTTGCAATTTGCTTTTGCATGAATAACTAAAAATATGGTTGTCTGAAAGATACTTCATTCTCACATCTTGCGTGGTTCATTCACTCCACTTTACTTATTGTTATTACAAAGGTATTATATTATATGTGAGCTATTCTTATTACAGACAAAACGAAGTAGAATCAAGCGTCTCATGCAAAATGTTGTAATATGCGACGAAGGTTGATTACCTGCATATTTGGTTTTTAAAATGACGTCTGTGCAGCTAGTATTATTATATAATTAAATTAAATCAGGCAATATTATGCATGTTCCTTTACTGTTCACTCCTCCTTAAGCAAAAGTGCAAAGAAGCAAAATATTTTTATTGTTGCATTGCTTTGTTATGAATTTTTACTATACGGCTAGAGGCTATGCCTCAAAAGGTGATTGTTCGAGACATTGAATAATGTTCACTAATCATGTAACAAAAAGAATCGTAAGTCAAATAGAAATTATTATTATTCACGTAATCCGCTATAACGAAGAAATGAAGTGTTTTTCTAGTTTGTTTGTCATTCTTGTTGGTCTTCCGATTTGAAGTAAGTACAAAGAAAAATGGAAAGTTTTTTCCTTCGTTTGTTCTTTCAACAAACTGTCAAGAAGTTCAACGTTCACGCATCTTTCTTCTACTTGCATTGCATGACTATCTGACGGACGGGGACGACTGAGGTTACTTAGCCAATCCTAAGCCTACCCGTCAGTTCGAAATTTGCAAATTGTAGATAAAACACAAAGTTTGATCGAGCGAAAAACTTGACGAGATATGCGTTTAGCAATGCAAATATATACGTATTCACTAATCAAATCTTACATTTTAAAGATTTCGTTGAATCGGAAAATTTCAAGAATTACATACTTTGTTTAAGCTGCCTTGCTACATTTGCTGCGTTTGATCAGTTGAATTAAGGCGTAGCATATTAGACAGGAGATTAGAAATGTTTGGGCAAACACAGGTTTACTTACTGATAAAGTTACTTTTTAACTATTCATTTATGCATAAATAGTGTCATATGAGTATGCAAATTTACTTTTTGGGGTATTCGTAATTGCTATATTGTGGAGTAGGTAAAGCAAACTGCACTGCAAGATAATGAAATGATGTTAATGGAAAGGTTAACGATTACATTTGGTTTTAAGTTTTGAACTCGCTTGAACCTACATGCGACCGTATTACTTACTGAAATAGTATCCCTATTAAGTTGGTCTTATACTTTTGAATTTTAAAAGCGAAAGGACGACATATCAGAGTATGTATCGAAAAATGCTGATGCATACATTTTTTTTGGTTCAGTCAAAGAATGTTCTGGTACTATTAGCATTTCATCCTTCAAATCAGTGGAAAAGATTACATTATTGAAGAATGCACGTATTTGTTTTCAAATTCAATACAAATATGTGGAAAGCATTCATGAGGCTAAAGTTAGAAGATAAGTCAAACTAGAATAGAAATACCATTTTGGAAAATCGGTCGAACGGAGAGACAAAAAAAGGAAATGCGCAAATTTGATTTTAAGGTTGTAGTAATTAACGTTCAATGAAGAATAGAAGTAAGTAGGTCCACATACGAATATATCATGTTTCTTCGAAGTAAAGTACTAGTGCTCGTAACTGATGCCCATCATGCAATTTCCATAAAAAGTAGGTACCTATTTACACTCCAGATTGTTCACATTCCTCATTTTCTTGTCTTTAGCATCATAAGTAACTTACCAGTACATAGTCAGTAGGCCAACAGACGTTATCATAAGGAGAACATGACGGCGTAAAGATCTAATTTTGAAAATGACAATAAAACAGTATTCTCTACGAAGTTTTACATCATGATTCAAGATTTTCAATCAAGTACAAATAGCCTTCAGAAAAATCTGATCATGCCAAAAAACCAATTTGGGTTTAGATTCGCTTCGTCTCCCACCATCATCGTTCCAGTGCAGTGACAGCCATCTCTTTCTACTACGCTCATATAGTCAGTGTATAATAATACGATTTATGTATTTCAACCATAACTTATACTAACTTACAATTTGCTGCTTACGCTTCAAATTATGATCTACGAGCGTACTATGCAAATTTGCACGTAATAATTTTAAAGCACTGAACTGAACTCGAGAGAAACAGTGTTAGCTTATCTCGTCGTGAACGTGTATAAGCATGACTAATTTTTTTTGGTCGTATTATTCATTTTTATCTCGGTCTTATGTTCGTCTTATGATGCAATATCGATCCATTTAAGCGAACTTAATATACTATTTAACATACCTAACCTAATATTATTTAGTGCTCGGTGACTTTGACTTATGCAATCTCTTGTCAAGCTCAAGCTCATAGAACAAAAACTGCGCTAAACGCAGTCGAGTCTCGACTCATCCTTTATCTTGTGTTCAACACGCATAACAAAATACCATTGATATTTTGAACAGTTGAACAGTTATGTTGAAGGGTTGGGATAAGCTTTATCCTCGTCCTTGGTTTACTTCGGTGGTGAATTTGTATTTCGTTTGATTTTTGTCGCATGCTGTGCTCTTGTGTTTGCAAAATATTTGCAAACATCAGCTCAGGTTGCATAAGTTTACTTTCAAAGGAAGAAGTGCAAGTGTCTGACAAGTAATGCTTGACGTGATGTCTATGACCAATTCATTTCAATGTAAACTTATCAATGTTATTGTGGATCTTGACGGTGTTGAAAAATTGTAATTTCTTCCCGTAAAACTTGTTGAAAGAGCTAAAAATACCTTGCAAGATGTGGAAATCTGTCCAAATGAAGTAGCCGACTGGCATACATATAATTTAATTGGTGTTAAATTGCTATCTGACGATGTGTTGAACTGATAAGTTGTCAAAGTAGCTACGACCAACGACCAGCAGCTGATTAACATAATGTCTTGTTTGCGTTTAAATGATGAGAGAAGGAGTTGTGGCTAACGCAAACAAAATTTTAAAGTACATACGCTGTTCTAATGATCGCAGTTCTTGCTTGCGGTTTTAATTTTTGGCCTGAAACATGGAAAAAAGTTCTTCAGGCGTAACATAACTCTTTTTATTATATAAATGAGTTATTGTTTTAAGACGGCTTTTCACCGGAAGATGAGAGATTGTAACGGATCTTGGTTCACACAAAAGCAGTATTTTTAAAAGACTAGCTATTAAATTGGAGTTTCATTTTTGCGAGTGGACCACTATGAAAAGCAACATGGCGTTTGTATGGAATGCATTATCCTTTCTGAGAAATAGAAAACGGAAACACAAAGGTTAGTCCCAAGTCCGTTTAAACTAAACTAAGCGTTTACGTAATATATAACTTTGTTCATGCGGTTGTACCGGGTTTGCATTGCACGATGTTTTATATCATTAGGTATGGCCTCTTCCTTATTACAATATAAGACAATAACATGAATAATCACTAAAACAATATAAATGAGTCATCATCAGTTTTTCTTCGTCTTGTTTGCGATGCAATACTTGTCCACATTTTCCCGTAATTCTTACACAAGTGCATTATGACAAAAACTTTTGCGGTAATTAATCCTCAGCGTTTGACCTACACGTAATTCCATAAAAAACGAGGCAGCTTTTCATTGTCGGGTGATGTGACGATGACGTCAAATTGTTTACTGGAACCGTTGTAAAATGTCACTTCACATTATCCTAACGTTTTGTGAACATCAGACGGGCAACACGTATCTTTAGCCGACTTGAACTAGAATATTTCTGCCTCCCAAATGTAAATTATTTCATCGCTTACTACCTAATAGTACGTTTTTACTATTAAATTATTCCACCCTTTTGCAAAATAACAACTACAGTCAGAATTAGAGTGAGAATTGAGATCCGTTTCGTGGAAGGTACTGTTTGTCTAATCCGCTTTTGGACGGGATTTGATTAGATCAACATTTTTTAGTTTTATGATGACGCTATTTATCCTCGTCATTTCCAATCCAAATTAGGTTTATTTTTAGATAACAGTTTTATTTGTTTTCTTTCAACCTATTTGCATACTATCATGAACCCATTATAGGCTCAAAAAAGTAAAGCAGATTATGAGCCATATAAGTGTGAAAATTAACTGCACACATGTCAAACATACGTAGATTCGGTGAATGTGAGTGGAACAAAACAGTTTCTTAAAAATCAAGATTTCTAAATTTAACTCCTACCCATCACATATCACCCAACCGATTCATCTCTACATCCATTTTCTAGTTTTGCCACGTACTGTGGAACGTAGGTATTTTTATGGGTGAAAACATAAATTTCGTTTGTTTTTATGGTGTGCTAAAAATGTTCACGTTTTTATTCAAACCTCTTCTCTGTTATTTTGGTTTGTGAGTTACGGTTTCACTTCGGGGTTTTCTTTATTGAAAATAATAGGCTTCATATTTGTTTTCTTTATTGCGGTCCATTTCAAAAAACTTTCGAAAGACTTTTGTGAGTGTGTGTGGTGTTTTGAGTGTAGGGTGATGTGGTATTTGTCAATTGGACTGGTGGTTTTTATACAAAAAAATTGTCTCACTATTCTAAAAACAAACAATCACTCCTTAATCATCACAGTATTTCTCCAATTGATGTAAGTAAATTGCTGTTCGTCACTTTTTTGACGAAGCTACTCATCATCATCACACAGAATATACGTCTTCATTTTCATTAGCACAAGCCAAGCAAAAGTATTTATGTTGCTCTTTTTCTCCCTCCCCAAATTGGTTACGGTTTGCCCATAATATTCATATGATTAAAGACGGTGTTTCAAAAAAAAAAGATTATTATTGGGGAAAATGAAGATATATGATTGCCTCTGGTGTGAAGAAATTTTAACGTGAAATCTTTGAAAAAACCAATTCAAGCCACTAAAGAAGATTTAATGGGTGTGTGGTGTGGTATAGTGGTGGCTGAAGTCGGTAGTGATGTGATGTGATGATATGATGATAGTAGTGATGGTTTAACATGTCATGTTGAGAAGAGAAAAACTATCGAAATTCTTATGCGTTGGATTTCTTTTATGCGTTGTTTGTTTTCTGACGTGTGAGTAAATCCTTTCAGATGTCACGTCATGTCTCACGTTTTTGCATTTCTCTTGGCTTCTGCTACTATTACTACTACTGATTGGAATGATGATCATGATGATGTGCAACATTTGGGAATGCACTTTGGGCGAAAGAAATAATAGTTTTCGAAATGTAAAGTTTGTTGGCTTTTCATGTCACGTACCTAAATGGTCTCGACAAGGCAGGCTTGATTTGATCGGATCTCCCTAACCGAGGAGCTTGCAAAAAATATTTATTGCCTGACGGAATCGGTGAAGCATGCCCTGGTCTGGTCTGATGCGGTTTGGTGCGATCATACTGAGAATGGCAAGTAGTTTATTGGCGAAAAACTAAAAGCAAATAAAATGTGTATTGCATCAGTCAGATTGATGATGATGATTTTAACAAAGTTGATTTTGGCCTTTTTGTCACACTGTATGAGTTATTGTGATTGGTTTTCGACTTATTTAAGGCGATCATGATATGGCGGCCATCATCCTTAAGAAGTTTTTTCACTTCGTTAAAATTTATCGATCAATTAAAGTTTTAAGATTTATGAAGATCAATCGCAAATTCTACGCCATTTCGTCATACGTGATCTCTTTCTTCCGTGGGTCTTTCAAATTTGCAAAATTATAATTTACATACCAATTTAAAGATCATAGTCATCCCTTCCCTTCAAATCGTTTAAACTTAATTTTCTCAACAACTTTTGGTGAATGACCAAACTTAATTTTCCACCCTATTTTCTCGTCCGGAGCGAGATTACAAAAAGCAGGGCAGAATTAAAACCGTTATGTTTTATGGGAGGAAGCTCGAAAGGACAATTTCGTTTTTACTTACTTTTTATTTTGTTTGCGACAGATGTTGCGTAAAAAAATCTTGTCCCATTCGTTCTGTTCTAATTCGTATGATCTGTGAAAATCACCGGTTGATAATGACAGGGCTACAGGCTACGTATCATCACACTCATGACTTGCGTTTTGCATCAGTGATTTTATTGCATCCTCCACTCCAGTTTAAAATGCTACGGACTCAATTTGGGATGTCATCGAGCCATTTTGATCAGTTAAGGCTCATGGCATGATGTCGAAAAACGAAATGAGGAATCTGTCTCAAGCGAAGCCAAAAAAAAATGCGTGATAAAGCAAGTTGTTTTCAGTACAATAAAACGTCATCGTCATCATATACTTAGAATAGCCGATGACCATATTGACCATAGATGTAATTTTATGATTTAGTTGAATTGAACCACACTCATGTTAAATTCAAAGAATTGTTCGGAGTTTAAGGAATTTCTTCCCGAAAAAAGGAAAACTCTGATTTGCAAAGATAAGGTCGATAGATTGCTCTTGAAAAAAATGTAAGCGGGTTTACATTAATCTTGCCTTTCATTGGTTTATTATTTACATTACATTATATTTTAAGGAGTGTTTTTCTTGAATGATGGTTATCTATTCCATATCTTTATCATTTTCAACCATGTTTAGTACAATGAGGAGGCTTTATAGGAAGGACATTGGGGCAACAATCCTTTGACCTCCTCAATCCTCAGGTTGACTTTGTTCTTGTTTTCCAATTAGCAATGATCTTTAAATGTCCTTCGTCTTCTCATTCATCTTTGTTTAAATACGCCGATTAGTTTGAGCGGATGCTCGTTTATTGTTGTCCAACAAAACTTAACTCTCTGTACATTTGCACTCCATTATGATAGGATTGAATGGGCATGGGTAGTTTATTTTTACATGTCACGATGACAAATGGCCCTACTCCGGTATTTACTTGGCATTAATCATTTTATGTACTTATTTTATGTGTGACATGTTCCATTCCATTTTTATTTGGTCGGTTTACTCAGTTTTTCTATTCATGCACGATTTTGCTAAAAAGGCTGAGTACATCAAAGCACGATTAATAAAAGACAGCTTTTGCAATATGTAAAAGTTAAGACGGATCGAAAGCCAAATATTGACTTTGACTTTTGTTTGCTTGAAATTCGTTTTCAAGAAGACTGTCTCATTTTCCCAAAGTAAAATTATTGAATTTTGGGCGACAAAGACAACACTGCAATTGCTGTGACGGATGTTTGCCACTTGTCATTTTCATCCTAATTCGTTATCTAACTACCTATTTTATTTGTTTTTGCCTTCATTCGTATTATATTATCCCTTCTCTCAAGAGAATCGAATGATACAAGGAGAATGGCATTGGCCCCGATATCGAGATATTGGTTGGCGCTACTTCCGGTTTCATTTGCGTATACTTTTAAGGCGACTTTTTTGCGTGTCAATGCCAAACTCTATACTATTTGGAATGAAGTGAATGATGTTGGTATTATTTTCTTTACCGGAGTCACTTTGTGTTTTGTCATTTGAATTTTTCATAACTCTAGACTCTAGATGTTTGTGATCCTGGAAAATGCGATGAGGCGACCATGATAGAACCTAATAACTTTCTTAAAAAAAGATAAACCTTCAAGACGTTTTTCTCCTTTTCCTTGCCCCTTTTTTCGCGAAGTTTTTGAAAAGAAAATCTCCCAAGTTTTATCTGATTTTTAAAGGAGACTACGTCTGTTCATTTTCGAAATATAACCCGCGTGTGAAAACAATTTGTGAATTAAATTCTCCATTTGCCCCTCTTTGGATTGGCGTTTTTTGCAATGGGTGGATACGCAGACCTTATTATTATGATTTGTTCAAGATCCAATCAAAAGCTTAGCGAGCTGTTTTATGTGCATTTGTGTAATTTCATGTAATATTTTAGGTGAAAGAAAGTTTTAAAATTGTCGAAGCCTATCCAAAGTTCGTTGTTGTAAAGCTGCACTCGACATCGACTCGACTGTGCGGTAATTGGCAATATTGTAAGTAGGCAAACTTTATTATGAGGTTTGAATAGAACCTGTATGCAAATTGGATTTCGTTTGTGATCTCTTTTTGTAAATGAAGAAAACCTTTAGACTGAGATTACAATGGTAGCATTTGGGCGAATCGATTTTTTCCTTAGTACAGCAGACTGTAAAGAATTGCTAAACACACTCAGAATCAGAATCAATTTTCCAATACATTGCATTGAAAAGGGAAACTTATTTCAAGCTTCAGAAAATTTTTAATGTTTGCTCAAATCAACGAATCAAGCTTTTGTTAAGCAACTCACCTACAAAAATAGATTTCCTCAAAAGAATTCAAAGTTTGCATTGCATTAGTGTTACAATTTGTTGTAGGAACTTGATTTGTAGTTGCAGCCAAGCATGAAGACTGACTGGCTTAGTTTTTAAGTGCAATCAAATTTCAAGAAAAAATATTCAAAACAATAATATTTGGACGTGGCAATGCATAAATGATGCAACCTCTGCATACAAACATTTCCTTCATTCATTACACAAGTTAAACATGAGATTCAATTTTGCTGAGAATTATCCAGATTCCTGGCTAAAATTCCGTTCCAATTTCTAATGTAAATGTATTTCCTCCTTGACGCTTAAGATGGAATGAGAAGGCTAAAATATCATTAATCATCTAATCCTCGGAATAAGGATATGAAGGGTTTCATTCCATTTCGTTCCGGTCTGCCATCAAAACTATTTTTGATAAATGAATGAAGAGCTCTTCTGTCGACTTTGCCTTAGCCAAAAAATCTATAATTCCACCCACTTATAATCATGCCCTTCTTCACTTTTCTTCCTCTTCGTCTTCCATTTAGGGGAGCCAGGCTAAATTTCCCTCAAATGTTGGAATTTTTAAGGGAATTAAAATTGCTAATGGGAAGGAAATACGAGATGCCAAAAAGGGATGTAGAATTTTCCAAGACTCGAAAGAGTTGAGAATTTTGACAAGCCTGTGTTTTCGTCTCCTTGCAATTTCCTATTCCACTCCACGCTAGTGCATGGTGATGGTGATACTAGCAGTACTGATGATGATTCACTAATACTTACTTAGACACGGAAGACGGTTTTTGTAAATGTGGTTATAGACCTTGTTTGCATGTCAATAGCTCTCATCTCGTGAAAATTAGCTTGTGGAGCATGATGTGATGTGATGAAATGAGGATGACGACGATGTTGTTCCCTGTGAATGTCGGTTCTCTAGGTTATTTGACTTGTGATGTTATAATAATGTTCCCAGAGATAAATTCTTCCCTCTCTGGAATGGAATGAGTTGATAGAAAATTAGTGAGAGTGTCTGCGAGAGTCTAGTGGTTTTATGGAATCCTAACTAAACTTTGAAAATTCGGACGTACATTAAGAGGAATAATTTTCTTCCGGTTCGCTGACTAGTGTCTACTGTCTTGTCTGACGAAGGTGATGGTGGTAGGTAGGTACTTTGCTTTACTCACTATCAGTGGGAGTAAGCTTTTTTTTTACTGTCTCTTCGGATTTCCGCTAATGTTGTGGCTGCGGCGTGCTATGGTGTTAACGAACAAAAAAGAACCAAAAAATAGTTTGTCCTCTTATAGGAAAAGAAGTTCTCTGATGCTTGACGGATTAGCTCATGATGATAACTATATACATACTTTTCTGGGCTTAGCTTCGCGTATTCCCTTGGTTGACATGCCTAGTTCTTTGACTGATGTCACCTTTTACCCCGTTTTGTCTTTTTTTTGCATGCATTAGTATAAGTACAGGCATTGTATTTATATCTCTAACATTTCGTAATCCATCTCGAGTAAGTGGGTGATGTGAATCTGCTATCTGTACTCGTATTCCACTTGAGTTTTCAGAAGAGGAAATGAAATATCCTTGAAACAAGGATTTATTTCCTCTTCCAAAACTTTTTAGTGAATGAATGAATGGAGTCATGGAATGAAGTCCGCCAACTCCTCCACCAGGTTTAAGTTTCCCCATGCGGGCAGATGATAATGTCAAAATGTCATTCATGATGTAATTGTTCCACTTCCCATCTGATATTTTAGAAAAAGCAAAAGCGTGTTCCTGCAATAGCCAACATCCCCGTCTTGTTAATTTATGTAGAATTTTGGGGTCCATATGATAAAAAAAATAAAACAGGAACGGATCAAAGGGTTGTTCATAAAATTGAATTTTCATCTCATTTATAAAGTAATACTTGTTAATGGCAGATTGTCACTCAGCAAATGTAAGCCAGAACTTATTTCATAGCACCAACACAGCAATTTTTATTAAAATGAGAATAGGAGAGGACCCGTTGGTTTGAATATAATCCTATCCTGTTCGAATTAATGCTTCTGATGAGTTTTTCTCCATAATCGGATGGTACTCTGGTATCGTATATTCTCTTTTCGCTTTCACTCGCAGACCCTAACGAAAAAAGCTTTTTTGGTTGAATTTGGGATATTGCGGTTTTGAAAGCGGAATGAGGAAGCGAGGAGGAATATATACATGTATATATTTGCATTTGTTTTTTATTATGTTCATGACCATTGAAAAACAGCTCCGCATTTCCGTTTTGTATTAGTTTTTCTGTCATCTCCAGTCATATTTGATGAGGTACCACGAAAGTATATGCTGGCTCCCAAAAATAATGTATTTCATACGTCAGATTCCTATCAAACTATTTGAGTTGAAGTCAAAGTATTTGATGTCCCATAAAATATTTATATTCTTTCTGATACCGATACCGATACTCTATTATAAACATGACTAGAAGATTGTTTCAACTCCACGGACTTCTTCTAAATACAATTTTGGGAGAAAATGTAGCAGATGAGGAATTTGTAATAATGACTGATGACAATTTTACGCTTTTATTCATCCAGCATCAAATCATATGAAATTGGGTCAGAATATCTGAAAATTGTAATCTGTTGTACACATGAAAAGCTCTTCATAGTCTGGGGGCAATTTGAACTCTGAAAGTTTTGCAATTGCAACATGTAATTAAGAGGGTAGGGAAGTGATTACACGAATAAAACTTTTGCAGTTAATTACACCTTCTGATTTTGTATTGAGAAATTTTTATTTGCTCGTTAGAAAGCAACTTTTTGCTTCATCCCAGGTACCAAAAATAGAACGGGTTAGGGATTCGTAGGATTTTAAATTAGGATCCATTAATTACTACAAGTTTGTGACGAGCGACACATTTTAATGATAAATTGGGGAATTGTATCCCATTTTTTATGATTCAGCATCAGCTACAGAATGAAACGAAACGAACGATCGAACGAGTACCTATACTTTTATTCTTCAATTCAATGCATGGCATTGAGGTGACAAACCAGCAGAACAGAAAACAAGTGAATCATTTTTTTGCGGTCGACCGAAGCAGCAACGAAAAAGTTTTTTGGAAGTAATAAAATGTTAATAATTGCTGTAATTTCACAGTAATTATCTAACAATAAAACGAGGAAACATAAAAAGCGAACAAGGATAATAAAAGAGACGTTCTTTTCTGTTTATTTTCCATGGAATAGATCTCCTTTACTACTCGTGGGAAAGGCTGTGCCTAGTATTTTCTACTACATCATCTCTTATTCTTACTTTAGTTTTCCGTGAGTTGACAATGTGAAGTGAAGGCCAAGCGTGACATGACAATTCAAAAAAAAAAAAATACTCTGTTTTAAATAGTTTTGTTGAAGACACAATTTTGTTTTGAGTAATAGAAATAGCATAATGGGAAGGATGTTAGTGCCAGTGAATTGCGAAATTCGTCGCTATTGTTAAACCCAAGTGAGTATTATCATAAGCTAAGAATCATGAAGCTAAAAAACTTTTTCCTTTCGTGCTCGTCCGCGAGCCGAAGTCGAAAATTGAAAGATGAGCAGCAAAGGTTCACCGCGAACGGAAATGGGAACAATGGGAATGTGAGGGGAAGTAGGCAAACCATCACATCCTCAACCTCATTATCCACCTCAGGCCATAGAGATCAGCAGCCAATGTCACCAACATCAGTGGTTGCATCAGGTTCATCCTCCAACGTGAAGGAAACAGATTTAGTGGAGTTTGTCCAAGACAACCCGAAAAAGTCCCTGAGCGCTGTGTACTCCTACGGGAATAGCAATAGCAGTGGAAGCGTGAATAAACTGACTAGTGTCTCCGCTTCGGGGAGAATTCCCGGTTACCACAATGGAAATGGCTCCTCCACCAGTTTAGCAGCCCATGCAAGTAATCCGTCAAACGGAGCCAGCAAGTATTACAGCCAGAGTCAGGGAAAAGGGATTGCCGAAGGGAGAAGTAACAATAGTGGCAGGGTGAGTACATCTAGTGGTGGTGCTGGAGCAGCTAGACATCACCGTTCCGGAGGCGAAAGAGAAAGGTCGACTGTTGCAAGAGAACGTGACGCGTATCAGCAGCATTATCAATATTATCAACAGCAAAATGGACACTATCATCATCATGGAGGAGGAGGAGGGGGAGAACGAGGGGTGACCTCATATGGGAATAGTAAATTTTATGATGATTGTTATCATAATCATCATCACCACAGTCATAATAATCATCACAGTCATAGTCGTTACTCATCCCAAAACAATAATAAAACTAGTCCGAGATCCGCAGCGCAGCAAGGGAATGGTGGTGGCGGCGGCGGCAGAAGGAGGAATAGCTCTTCTGAGGATGAGCATAATCACTATCAGCATCAAGCGAGGCAGAATAATTACGGGGATTTTGGACAGACCCCCGCTAATCTCGGTGCGGATTAAAATATTATATGGAATGAAATAAACTTGGATTTATTACGCTTCGTATAGACAGACATTAGCATAAAAAAAACTTGAATCGCTTCATAGTAGTCGCCTTTTGCAAAATACAAAATTCACTCAAGTTTAATCCTTCCGGGTTGGGTTGTCTCATTATGCCCCATTCGGCAATTTCTAAAGGAAACGAGCTTATCGCTCTATTCTAAATTATGTATTGCACTTGTATTAGTCGGAAATTCCCTTGACAGTTCCAGCAGCAGGGTTTCTTTCTCCTATTTTTAGAGAAATCCAAGAATAGCTTTTGATTTCCCTCCTTGTTTTCGTCCATACACATTACGAAATTATGCATTTTACTTTTTCTTTTGGATGAGCTTGCCAAAAAAAAATACATAGTTTCGGTATGGGAAAGAATACGAAAGGCTTCCCCTGTGACGTAGACGTGACTTGACGTGTGCGGTTTTTAACTGTCCACTCTAACTTTTCTTCATGAGTACAACTTTTTACTACGGCGGCAGTAGTGAAAGTAATAATGTTTTTCACCATCTTCCATCCATAGTCCCATCATAAAAAAAATATTTTTTTCAGACCTTGAGGGAAAAAACTAAAACACTGCGTGTGTAGAAAGCCTCAAGACTTTTTCTCTTAAGAAAGTTTCCACGAACGATGGAATGAAATGGAATGAATGCATTAAGAAAATTGGAGGAGAAACTTGGTTTTCCCTGATGGATGATATTATGATGACGACGATGATACTCTCATACATGCATAATGTATCTTGGTGAAATTCGTGAATCTATTTTTAGCTTGCTTTTCCCTTGTAAGCTTTCCGCTTGCTTTCCTTTCTGATTAGTATTATTTAGGTCTTATATTAATATTGTGTTGGGTGAAAATGGAAAACTTGATAAGCTCTCATGGGAAATTCATGCAATTCGGTGCACTTCTGAAAAAAATGCCATTTTTCTAGAGCAAAATTACTGATGATTTTTTTTTTATTTTGATGCTTGCTTTCTCTGAGCCTACGTCATGCGTCATGATTACCTATATTTTTATTTCAAAGACTCTTTAAAAATCGAGTTTCAATTTAAACGCGGTGCCCTAAAACCCCGTTTGTGCTCAACTGCAAATCCTTGAGCTCGAACTGGCTTGACTTGGGGTTGGGGTGCAGATGCATCGCATTTCCACGTGTGGATGGATAGGAAAAGAAAGCAAAGATGAAAGATGTTTCAGTTTTTTTTGTTTTGATGTTTGTTTGACAGTCACCAAAGTCAACTTGCATTTTTGCTTGTTTGCTATTGCTATTCGTTTTTATGGCGTGAACTTTACGGATTATCTGTCGTTGATTATCAGAGTAGTTGAGTTGGATGTTGATAAGTACGGAGTGTGTGATCAATATGATCATCGCACTCTGTTTCGCTAGCTGCTGGCTCACCAGCAAGGCATTAAATTTGTTATGGAGAATTGAAGGACATGTAGGTAGTTAAAAGTGTTAACTAATTTTGGAGTTTTTACAGACATTATTGCATTGCTTTTTGTTGATAATAACCAAATAATATTTCTTTTGTAAATGGGTAAAATTTATTGTTGGTTATCATTATGTAAATAGCTGCGCTAGCATTGCTTTTGCACATGCTTTTGCTATTCATTAAGAAACCTAAACCGCTGGGTCTAAATTCCAGTGACAGTTCGAACTTTCGATTGAAAAAAACGAGTGATTGATTGTCATTTCATTTGTGCAAAATTACAGGTGTGAAAAAAGGCGACCGCGTCGTGTGGGTTAGAGAACCTCCGGAGTCAAACGAGTGTGGAATAGTGAGGTGGACGGGTATTATTGAAGGCGAAGAAATTGCTGGCATTGAATTTGTAAGTTAAGAGCGATCAATAAAATTGTTTTTTTTGGTGAATTTTCATTGTGACATTAACATGACATGTGAACACCCTACCTCATACCAACAACAATGACAAAACTGTCAGCGGATTTGTAACATGCGAGGTTTAATTTTATGTAATTTTCTTTAGGATCGAGCACTTGGCTTGGGCTCCGGTTGGTATAAGAATCGTCAGCTTTTTACGTGTGCCCCTCAAAAAGGTGGGTTGGTGGCGGTGGCAGGACTGATCCTAGAGGACGACTATTATTTTAATCCAGAGATCTCGACAAAGGACGGCGACGACGACATTGTTGTGTCGACTGCTTCTACTGGTGGTGAAATATCTCCAGTAAGAGGAGATAGCAGTTTGAGTGCTAGTAGCGGTATCGGGAGCGGAAGCGGTATTCATAGCAGTCCAAGCCCTAGTCCAAGCAGTAGTTCTTCCACGAGTCTTGACGTTGGATCGTATGACACAAGCAGCTCGACGAGTAGCACGTGCTCCAATAAAAATAAGAGCAAGAGCGGTCAGAGGTACAACCATCTTCATAATCTTCAAGAGGACTCGCCTTCAGGAACCATAACGGTCTCGAAGAGTAACGTCTCCTCAAGCAAATCATCAAATCTCTTTGATCGCGACCCAAAAGCAGAAAAGAACGTACCTGGTGCGTGGTCATCTTCAAATCAGCAGCAGTTGCCAACAGTTGACTGTGGAGACGGACCCGTTCTTGATCCTGGGCGGGTGACCCAGTGGACTGCTGTTGGTAGTAGTAATAAAGAGAAACCAGCATCCCCATGTTCTGGAAAGGAAGGCGGGCATAAACAGACTGAAGTTTTCGAAAATAGTGGTGCTATAATGCCTATTCCTTTTGTGCAAGCTCCCTTGCGGGAGGAAGATGCCGACAGAATTAGCGGTAAGGGTAAATACAAGGTCTATTAATAATCTGACCTTAATAAATAAACAAGGGTATGGCTTGTTAAATGTTTTTATTGTTGAATATTTCATTTACAGGCAGGAGCAAAGGCATCCAAGGACACCGGAACTCTTGCTACCTGGACGCCACATTATTTGCCATGTTCTCCTTTTCTGGGGTTTTTGATTCCATTCTTCTACAGGAATGGAATGGTCAGAAAGAAGATGGAGACGAAGAATTGGCTAGAGATGTTCAGCGTATTTTAAGGGACGATGTTGTTAATCCCTTGAGAAAGGAGCTATACTGTACAGCAAGGAATGTTATGAAACTACGAGAGAAAATGCAGCATCTCGATGATAAGCTTACCTCAGAAGAAATGGATCCTCAGGAGTTTTTGCAACTTTTATTTCATAAAGTCTTAAATCTTGAAGAGTTTATGAGTTTGTCGTCTGGACACTCCGATTTCTTCCATCAAGTGTTAGTCACGCAGACGGAAGACGATAAAAACAAAATTCCCACTATCCAACAGTTATTTGAGCAGAGTTTGATTATGCAAGAGCTAAAACTGAAGACGGTGCCGAAGCCAGCTCTTATTTTGCAGATGCCTAGATCCGGCAACAAGTATAAGATGTATGAAGGGATCTTACCTAACCTCAGTATTGACATTACGGATTTAATGGAAGACAGTAAGTTATTGGAATTTATTACATAAGTATAATGCATATGATTCGTGATAAACTTATTGTGGTAATATTCTAACCACATATTTTTGTACTTGTAGTCCCTCGAATGTGTATCATTTGCGGCTCTCTGGCTACGCACGAGTGCTCCAGTTGTTACGGCAAGTTTAGCTCTGGTGGTGAGGCTCGAGACAATTCCTCCTCTTCTACTCCAAGTGGGTCCGGTGCTGAATCGACTGCGTTTTGCGAGACATGTTTAAATCAAACTCATAAGCGGCGAGACCGGCAACATCATCTTAATCTGATTGTTCCCATCAAGTACTCCTTCGATCCATCTCAATATTTTAATCTATCCCCACTTTCCCCCACTTCCACCACGGGTACCACCAACAACTCTGTAAATAACCACCATCACCTTAACAATCACCTTCACCACCACAACAACACAAACTCGGGTGCTATTCCTAGCTACCATTTTGGAGCTAGCGCGTCAAGTTGGGCGACTGGTGGTACTACTGGTGGAAGTGGTTTCGCAGGAGGAAATCCCAGTTTTAATCGCAATCCTCCTTCCACCGCTCCCCTTATTTCATCGATTCCTTCCCCTCCTTCATCTCACCATGCCGTCGTTTCTTCTAGTCGTAGCATCCCACGTGTCACTATGGATCTGTTTGCTGTCATTTGCATCGAGACAAGCCATTTTGTTTCTTTCGTCAAATGCGGTACAGAAAGACAAGCGCCTTGGGTCTTCTTTGATTCGATGGCAGATCGAGTGGAGAATCCAAACGGCACAGGCCATAATATACCTCAGGTGAGATGCAAATTGAAATATACCTAGTTAGAAATTTTGTTACAAAAGACAAACATTAGGTATATTAAGTATGATGGCCATGACTCATTTTTGACTATATTCCTTTACAGGTGAAATTACTTCCTCACATGGGCAAATGGCTTGAAGAACTTGAAAAGTCTCCAAAAAACATTAAAGAATTAATGACCTCAGATTCCCAAATGACTCCGGAGCTAAGGCGGCTTTTATCCGACCCCTACATTTGCTTGTACTATTCACCCCAGGCATGTATGTACAGCTAAACTAAGCTGCTCGTCAGCCTTCAAATATGAGAACTATAATTTCATTATTTCTTAAATCGTTAAATCCAATGTTTATAACCCTTCATTTCATTAATATGAAGAAAACTGTGGAATATTTGTCCTGTTATTATTGTTCATAATACACAGAGGCGTCGAGAGTCATCTTTTCTTACAATCAAATCTCATGAAACGTGCTTACGTCGATAGATTTCTTTCTAAAAGGGACTTACTGTAATTTCGTATTGACTTTTATTGACCTGATAGTATGTATGTACATGAAATGAACACAAATCAAATCCCGACAAAAGTTTACGTACCTTAAGAAAACTATCCCTTTGTATCTCTATTTGAAAGAAAAGTACTGATTTTCAATTAAATGAAATTAACTGTTTATGTAATCAATTTTAGAATACCCTCTGTTTTTTGTTAATGTTGCTTATCGCAAGTTCATAGGTATTGTACCATATTCTATTATTAAAACTGCTGAAGGCAGTAGCAAAAATGTGTAAAAAAAATCTTGTCAGGTATGAATTACCTTCATAATTTTCTTCTTGGATGAAATATCTTGTTACTGTAACTTACTTACATTAATTCTGATTCTAATATATTTACGTTGAAGCTGTCCTATTAAATGTAAGTGACCAAAAAGGTATTCGCCAAATCTATAGTTTTATTTACTCAAGTCATCTTCTTTCTAACATTTTCATTGTCTTTGTCACGGTTCATTTTCAATTCCTGTAAAGGGAAGTATTACTTATTCAGTCTAAGTCCAAGTCCCTGGCCAACTCACCCACCTTAAAAATGCAATGAATTATTAATTATTGTATATCTCATCCAGAATTAGTATTTAATTGAACGTCAGAAAGAACCAAGGCCGAGATAACCATTTATCTGCTATAAGCCATTTTTCAGAAAGGACTCCGAGTCGTCCCAAAAATTATTTCCGCTTTGCTGTAAAAAGGATATTATTATACATACGTACATTTACAGACTTCAAGGTTTAAGATACGTAATTAAGATTTTTTATTACATATATCTTGATGTAATTAGTAATATGCAAAATTTTGCATTATTGTTCGCTGAACAAAGTCTGGAATTATGGGGTATGAATTTGCAGAGATGATTGGAAGGATGAATTATTAACATTGCTTTACCATGCTATACATTTTTAACGTAACGTCGCTAAAACGAATGAATAGTAATAGTAAAATGTAGCTAAATAGTGACGTCAATCATTTACTTAATCCAAGATCGAGCTATGTAACGAAAACTTTGTAAATATCAGTTTATTGCTACTTACTTTATTTTTATCGATTTGTTTCATTAAAATACAACACATGAATATATCCTTATTTTTGTCCAGTTTGGTTTTATAAGAATGGCTAGAGGAGATGGAGGAATTCTATTTCAATATCGATTGACGGGTCAATTGTTTATTCACACGTGGGTTTGAAGTATGATGATGAATTATGAAAGACCTGTGTACTGAATGCATAAAACATGTTTAGTCATTTGCTTATTCTGATTTTTTTTTTGTCTTAATACAATATTATCATTAATCATTATTTTATTGTGTGTACATGATTTTGAAAAAAAAATTGTATGATCCTTTATATTTGCTGGACAAAAATGCCCAATTTATGTTGATTTGTGATGTTTGGTTTAGCGTAATAACTTTTAGGACTGAATACCTTTGAAACTTTTCAATTCACATTTTTTGGCCGAAATGCTAAGAAGAACAGTGTACCTTCGATCGTCGGAATTTTTTTTTGTGAAAAGGTCGTGCTTGTGTAAATTAAAACTGTAAAGAATGGCAGGACTAAAGATGATTTTTTGTGAAAATACTAGTTAAGTAAGATAGATTTGTAGTAAAAACTTAAGTAAGGTTTCCAATCCATACTAACCGAGATCAATAAATGTAAAGTGTATTAGGTGCATTCAAATGATCAAATTATGATAACAGTGCGGGTTTTGACGAAAGACTTTCTTTGAGAAAGTCAAACTATAATTAAGTACAGTTAATGCCCATTGGATAAAATGCTGTTGCAAAATCCAGATAAAGATTGATATGATTAAGTTGACGATACAACCCGATTCGAAAATAAACTAGAAAATATTAACAACACTGGACTCGATTCTACGCATTTTTATTTATTTATTCGGTCATAAAATTTAATTTGCTCAGAATTTTTCACAAGGCATTAGAAAGTTTAAGGCGACAGGGTGTGGTAAGTGATTTCTTATTAATAGACTTGAAACATTGAAATAACAAAAATTGAAACGTAAAGAATATTAATAACGCAACTCCAATTTTACATTTTATGCAATATGAATACAGTTAGGAATCATATTATAATAGAGATCACAAAAAAATCAAAACAGAATGTCGAAATGATTTTTTAGTAAAACATACCTATACATAATTTAAGCTTAACTCCTGTTGAGACATTTGAGAATATACTCCACTCTGTAATTACTAAGGCCTGAATGATCCAAAATATCTTAAAACACTATTTCTTTCTCCTGGAAGCATCTCCAGATGTGCTAGGAGGGGGCATTGCTTGATTGGTTTTGGTTTTAGCTAGACGTTCTACTTTACTCATACCTCCTTCGTGCTTGGCAGTGAAAAGAACATTCGCATTGGAAAACATCCCGTCTTTCAAGGAGACACAAATAAATTGAGTGCCTTTAAACTGGTTCTGGATAACCAAGCCGATATTTTGAGTATGGCTCAGATCCAAAGCAGCGTCGACTTCGTCGAGGATGTAGAATGGGGCAGGATTGTACATACAAAGAGAAAGAACAAGGGCTAGCGCAACTAAAGAACGCTGACCACCACTCAACTCTGTCAATGACTCCTTCCAAACTCCTCCCAACTCAACGTGAATCTGTGAAAAGAACCAAATCTCCATTTGAAAAGTAATTCATTTGCAGCATTCCGCCCAGGAAATTCTTAATTTTCACTTACGTTAACTCCATTCGATAAATTTCCAGGCGTCACCTCAACCAGTTTTGCACGAGCCTCAGGTAACAAAGTCACCATCATATTATTGAACTTCTTGTTGACATCTTCATAGGCAAGTTTCACTTTTTGTTTCTGCAAACGAATTGAAATTACAAGTAGACATCATTACATTAGATAAACAACATATATACTAAATATTTTGGCCAGAGAACTAAATGATTTTATTACTTTCGATTCATCCAAAGTTTCGATGGCTTTAATTAAACCCTTCTTGTTCTTCTCTATCATATGAAGTTTATCCGTCGACGCTTCGAATTCTCTCTTGGTAGTTTGAAGAGCTGCCGCTGCCTCATGATCCAAACGTTGCTGCATGTCCTCCAGCTTTTTAGAAATAACTTCTAGTTCTCTTTTCAACGCCTACAATCACAAAGATCAAATGAGTTCATAAAATGCAAGAAAATATAAACAATTTGTAACATGTGCAATATATTGCATAGTTCATAATATATTATGAACTTACGGAAGCAGATTTCCCACTAGTTGCCCTATGTGTGGAGAAGTCAATATCTTGATATCGCTCTTGAAGTCTTTGAAGCTCATTAATTGCATCTGCAAGCAACAAAGTGGGCATTTGATCAGTTTTAAAATTAAATTGAATGCTAATAATAATAATTAATACTGAAATACATACAATCAACATTTTCCTGTAAAGTAGTCCTTTGGTTGTTTCTCTTCATCTTATTAAGTTCCGAGTTTTCTTTTCGCTCATCAAGTGTCTTGATCTGGTCTTGGATCTGCTTCGCCTCTTCAAACCATTCATTGCTCTCTGCAACCGCATTGTCATAAGCTTGCTGGAATTTTTCAAAATGTTCCTTGAAACGAGCGACTTCTTCTTGAGCCTTCACTAATCTCTCCTCTTCTTCTCGCGCTGAGGCAATAGCATCGTCGATATCTTTTTGGCAGCCGTTTAAGAAATCTTCCTTCGACTTCAGATCCATTTCAATATCGTTAAAGTACTTCTGTCTGGCTTCATATTTTTTCGTAACAGTCTCCAAAGCTTTTTCCCACTTTTTAATTAAATTAGCATTATCACGAATGTTTTTCTCCCTCAGACTTTCCACTTGGTCAGCTTTCTTTTGCAGTTGAACTCTTTCCTTCTCCAGATTTTTGTAGCGGCCTTCGATTTCTTGGAGCTGGGCACTGTCTTCCTGAAGTGATGCCTTCAATTGATCGATTTCTGCTTTTAGTTGAGAAGATTTTGTCAGCTTTCTCATCTCCTCAGCATGATGAAGGTCTCGCTTGGCTTTTTCCAGTTGCTGCACAAACTGTTCATTGCTTTTTGCAACCTGAAGTCTTTGTTCCAAAGTTGAAATCTGTTGCTCCAGCTGAGATAACTCAGTCAGGCATTCATACATCCTTAAACATTCCCTAATTGATCGTCCAAGGCCTTGACGAGTACCACCCTGCATTACACCACCAGGATCAACAAACTCTCCCCCAACAGTATAGGCTTGGTGACTGAACTCAAAGGCAACTTTCTAAAAATGAAATAAAGAGGCACGATTTAAAAGCACTGAATATGATAATTATGCACGTTCAACAAGCTAATATATATATTGGTACAACTTCTGAACACTGACCCTAGCAATTTCAATATCTTTGCACAAAATCTTATTTCCAACGTAGTGTTCAAACAGCGGAGCAAATTTACGCTCGTATTCCAATAAATTATTAGCAAAAATTGCATTTCCAGGTCCAAACTTTCGATCCAGTTGTTGTTGACTAATATTGCTAGGCCTGTGCTGGCTTTTGAACACATTCAATGGATGAACATAGGTTTTACGTTGCATACGGCCACGATGAACCAAAGCTTTCCCGATTGTGTCGTTTTCAACGACTATATGACCCACGAAACCTCCTAGAGCTAACTCCAGTGCATTACCCCATTCTTCCAGTCCATTCATTTTGACGAGGTCGTAAACACAGCCATAAATTCCATCAGGGCTCACTTGATTCTTACTAAATTAACACAAAAATACACAATAATTGTTAAGAATGTAATTTAGAATTAACAACTTTTTCAGGAGATGACAAGAATCTGAATGAAGCATAAGACTTACTCCCAATTAAGACTAAGATTGAAATTATTGTTGGTAATGGCTCTCCTTTCTCCCAACAACTGCTCTCGCCTTCGCCGAGCATTTCCCAAATTAGTCTGAAGGTCCAATACGCTCTCATCTGCGTTAATATTTCGTCGTCCAGCTTCTCGTCTAATATTCTCGAAAGCTTGGAATTTCTGGTTGTACTCGCTTTCGACTTGATCATCGGAGGGAGTTTGCTTGAGCTGTTTTTCGAGTTGACTTAATTTCCCCTTGTTTTCAGCAACCCTTTGGCGACCATCTTCAACATCGGGCTTGAGTGCGGCGATCTCTGTGCTCAATCGATTTAGCTCTTGATCCACGTCCATACTTTTACCTTCATCATCAAGAATCTTCCCGGATCTCAACTGATTCTCCCTAAAAGAAAGAATTTACTGCATTCAATATCACATGACAAAATACTGGTAAAATTGAATCTTTTTTTCCTATCCTTCAACTGAAGTAATGTAATATTCTTACTGTTCCCGAGCTTTTTCCAGTTCCAAAACTGCCTTGTTCTTTTCTGCCTGTAGTGCTTCGAATTCTGCCACAGCGCCCGCACTTTTCTTCTTAAAATCTGTCACCGACTTTTCTTCAGCATGTTTGACCTTTTCCGCTTCTTTAACAGCTTTTTTCGCACCGTCCCAAGCCTCCTTTGCTGTTTTGACGTCAACTTCTTTTGCGTGCAACTTTTTCTTCTCTTCTTGTAAAGCTTTCTCTGCTTTCTCAACTTTTTCCTTAAATTTGGAACTACTTTCTTGCTTCATTTGTTCCTGACGCTGCTTTAACTGTTTGATTTCCTTCTTATATTGCTCCGCACGCTCATCGTCCTTTGCATCTTCCTCTAAAATCTTTGCTAATTCCTTTTCTGCCTTCTGGCGATGGACGAGCAATTCCGCATGATGAGCGATGGCATATTCAATGCTCCTATCTGTCTTTTCACGCATCTGAACGTTATACTCCTGAATCATTTCGTGCGCTCTGGTTTGCTTATCCAAGCTGGGCTTGATGTGCTCCAATATTAACTACACAAAATTATAAATGAAAACCAAGTTTTACTTTCACTCTTTTCAGTCAGGTAAGCCTATAAAAAAAGGAATGTAAAAATCTAAATCTACCACTTACTCCATTAATAGAATCAATGACGTTCTGCTTATTCCTCAGTTCATTTTCAGCCTTTTCCCTCTTAGCCTGGTAGAGCGTCGCTCCTACAGCTTCCTCAATCATGTGAAGAACTTCCTTCGGTTTCATATTTACGACCTTTGTGATCTTTCCCTGCATGATCATGAAATTCGGGTTGTTTACGTTGAGCTGGACGGACTCGAAGAGATCAGTCACCTGTCGTTTGGTAGCGCTAGTTTTATTGATGTAGTACTGCAAAAAAGTTTAATATTATGAAATAATATAAAAATCAATCATTCAAAAATAAATCATCAATATAAAAGTAAAACAATTTACCCTGCACTCTCCATTTGAATGCACAGTTCGGGATACAATGATTTCATTGTAATGCTCGTGACCCGGTGGACTCCTGCTTTTGTCAGTGTTATCTAAAACAACCGAAACGCTTGCTTTCGTGAGCTTCTCTCCTTGACCAGTATAAATACAATCAGCGAGACTTTTACAGCGGACCTAGCAATGAAATCAATAAGTTAGAACTCACCAATGACACGTTCATATATCAAAACGCGAAATAAGATTAAAATAACTTACAACGCCCATGGATGAAATACCCAACACAAAGCAAAGGGCATCAAGTATGTTTGATTTACCGGACCCATTTAGACCAGTGATGGCATTAAAATGAGGATCAAAGGGTCCTATACGAGTGAGCTCTCGATAGGACTTGAAACCGTCTAAAACGACGCTTTTCACGTACATGGTGATGGATTCGTGACCACAAGTTGGTCACTATATTGAAGCTTCCAAATCAGAGTTGTAACTGAAAACAATCATAGTTACACTAATCACTGAGAGTTTGACCTTCACACACAAAATTATCAGACAGTTTCAAGCTTTTGATAAAAGACATGCACCTGGTCTGAATGGATGGCTAAAATTGCAATTAACTTTCCATACCTCTCCGTAATTAATTATAGACAGTCTTCCCATGTAGTTTGTAGGTTGCACCTCACTGAAGAAGGACAAAAATTAAAATCTTTTTAGAATTAATTTAACGCAAAATACAAAACTTTTTTTACACAAGTCACAACAGTTCCTTCGCGAAACATGAAAAGATTTAAGAATTCCAGCGTTTCTGCTTGTATTCTTACCTGTCCACCCCTTAAACTGATTTGGCAGTTTGTATAAATATTTTAACTTCGCATGACTATAATTTTTTATCAACAGAACAATTAAAGCGATTATTTTGGTTAACTAAAATCAACGACTAACTCAAATTCTACGTACGGAAATGAGCCGAGCATTTTTGCTTTGCTTCTTGAGATCAACCAACGAACAAAAACATTGTGATGCTGAAACAATAGCACCCTGAACAAAACATAAACACAGCCGATATTATTCAGACAGCCAGTCAGCAGTCTCATATGGATTGGCAAACGGACGGCCTACTACTCCCGCCTTCTTCCTACCGCCACTATTATGAATCGGCAGCCTAAGCATTCAGATTTCAACCTAGCATAGGTGCATATACGCATGTGGCTGAAATACTCACAGCTTACGGGGCATGTGCTGGGGTATACTGCTTTAAGCCAGGAGAAAGTCCATTTTCCCATCTCTGGTTAAACCACCGAGCATCTTCTCCACAGCTGATGTTAACGGAAATTACAAAACTTGAGGTATTTGGCAGACATTTAACTAGCTTCTGAGGTTTCGTCTTCATTTTCATTTCATTTTGAAGAGCAGAACTTAAATGATTATGATTTTCAGGATAATTTTATGATGAATCAATGTAATTTTTGAACTTCCAAACCTTTTCTCACATCACTTTCTAGCTCAAAGTGAAAGTTTTCATTTGTTTTGCATAACAAAATGTACGCATCTTAAAATATCATGTCCATGAAAATGTAAAGAATGATCGTGATCGTATTAAAATCTTAAAATTGAGTTTGGAACTATAAAACAATCATTTTATTGATTTTTTCAGCTTAAAAATTAAGTAATAGTTTATTTTGTTTAAAAAGTATTTTATTACATTCATATGATCATCTTACCTTTTAAAAATATGAAAAAACAAAACCTTTTTATGCAATCTCAACAAAAACCTGAGACCTCATCATCTCACCTCATTTTCGACATATCATAACGGAAACGAATGAAAGTAGCGCGTTGAGTAGGTATTTCCAACGAATTTAGCCTTGAACTGTTACTGAAAAAGAAAGAGCGTCGAAAAAAAATTGGAGTTGGCAATGATTCCGATGAAGTGGTACATACAATCCTATGCTACTGACCTCGTAACGTGAATTCAAGATTAAACGAGACAAGAGAGGAAAAACGTTATTATTGCATGTAACGTAACGCGAGAGAAAGGTACATTTTTTATGTTCCAAGCGAATGTTTTAGAAAGAGAAACAGGCCTCGCTTGAAAACCACGCACAACCAGATTTTCGCGCAGGCACTTCTCGAAATCCCGTGCACATAATGGCTGAAAGAATGATAAGCTGAAATGATTCAACAGAAGTCATACCAGACGCCAGAATCGAAGCACTTTGTTCAGGAGACTGTACAAAATTATGCACCTCTCCCGAGCTATATGATTCCTTGAAAATATTTACGTGTAAATCATGCGTTCCCCCTATTTCCACAATGCAGAAGCGACTACGCTGCGTCCTATGTTCCCCATCGAAAATTCTTTTCCAAAAATTTCATGACTATGAAAAAATAAAATACCTAAAAATTGCGTAACTCCCTTTTTCAACCTTTTTTTCATGTACTTTTTTCATACGGAATATGGGGATTTCGGGCATACCTGTAGCGAAATAGAAATAATCTTCTTCTCTTTCGAATACCATTTTCATTTTATTTTCTGTTTCTTCCACCACTCGACTCACTACTTATATGATTCGACTACTGTAATGCACCGACATTTTTCTAATATTACTAAAACTTAACTGATCACCACCACCAACTTAAACTGCAACTACGGGAAACGATAAGGATAACAAAAAGTGTACTCTATTTTCCTTTTTCATGTGCATATACAATTTTTCTTTATTTTTCGAATCCTTTCTTTCTTGTTTGATATATATTTTTAGAGATTTTATTTTTCCTAAAAAATTATTGTCATCATCATCTTGGAAGAAGAAAAAAAGATAATTTAGGTATGCTTTTTTGTGCATACCAGTACAATTTTTTTGAAAAAAAATTATGTGCTTAAAGAATTGTATATATTTATTTTTTGTGGCTCATTGCCAGCCAACAGGTGTGTCTGGCACATAATCACTTGTCTATATCATCTCGAAAATCTCCATCTTCCTCATTTATCTATTTCGATCTCTTTTTTCCACTGGTTATATATAATTTTTAGTTGAACAACAACGTGAAACAGTCATAACGCACTTTTTCCATATTATTATTGTGCGTACTTTTTGACTATTGGAAACGCGGAGACAAATATTGATTTTGAGGAAATAATTTTTTTAACTGAGTTTAAAATAGAGACGTATTAGATTTTCATTGAGTTTGTACTGTGGTCAAAGTACAAAGTTTATATTTTCCTACCCAATAATAATAATGCTTGAGGATGATGGTGGAGTGGCCACCTTCAAAAATTCGATTCGGCGCAGGCAAATGTTGCATAATGCCCATGAGTGTAGTTTGTTCAAGTTAAACTGAAATTTAAGATAGGTTTCGTTTACTAATGTAATCTAATCTAATCTTGGTTTACTTTTTGGAAAATGTTTGAATTTTAATGTGGAATCATTCATATTCATGTTATGATCGTCAGCGTAAGTACTAGAAAGAGCTCATGTTCCAGTGAGGGGATTTTTTATGGATTACAGTTTGGTCGTTTCACGAGGAAATGCAATGCAAATTTTACAAATACAAAGTGGTGATATGAATATGTGACTAACACTAAACACGACGTTCCGAATACTGATTACCCATAATCCATTTGTTTGATCTGTACCATGCAATCGTTGACTACTTTACTTCGTCGCAAAGTTTTTGTCAATATTTTTCTGAAATCATTAAAAATAAATTGTACTTTTTAAGTTATCTGGGCCATACATCGCTGGCAACTACTTTTTTACATTCTGTGAATTCTTCATGACTCATCCTCATTAAAGTCGATGTTTTTAGTAAAAAATTATTGTTTGGTTTCTGGATATACAAATTGCGAAATAAACTAACGTAGCATTTTTGTTAAACTGCAAAAAATAGCGTGAATTCAAATTCGAATTTGGCTTGAAGATTGATAAACGATATGACATTTCATGACTGGGCAAGATTCAATTTAATTTTCTTGTTCGAGTTAAATTTTTCCAAAGCAAAATTGTCAACAATTTAGTTTTCAATTCTCAACGCTGTCTTGAAATCAAAATTAAATAAGGTGTCCACTTGTTTGTAAATAGAAATTATAAAATAGTTTTTTTGCAGAGATGCATGAACTGATTTTTTTTAGTAGAAAAAAAAATTCGCCCATTATTATTTGATTCAATTGTCATCATTTGGCACAGCATGCATGATGCATGCATGCAAGTAAGCATTACCGTAAAATATACTTAACTCTGTTTTATATCAATTAGATAAAAACGGATGGTGATGGCGTGGCATGGCATGATCATGAACAAAGGCTTGCCACCGAACTCATTTTTAAAAGAAGCATAATAAAACTGCACTGCCCATCTGTCGTTTCGACCCGGCTCCCTATGATGCCACTCTATTTTCCTCACATTTAACTCGATTGTGTCTCCAGAACAAAGAAAATAGTTTTAAATGAGCTGATCGACACATGATGCATCTCTTCAATCTTTGATTCATGATTTCATTTTAAACTCGACAAAAATAATGGCACCATCAGTTTTATTAGTCTTTGAATCGTGAATCCAATCCCATGCATTACCATTATTATGTTAACGATTTAAACTGTTGTGCCTTTAGTGGCGTCTCTGCGAAAAGTATCCCTTTCCCTAAACAATAAAAAAATAACTCAATCCATCAGTAGCAGTCGAGACAACAAAGACGAAACCGCTTGTTCTCAAAAAGCTTCTTAAGAATTCCATTATTCTCCAAAGCAGTGTTGTACTATAATGCTCACTCGTCCAAAAGGAAAGATCTGCCCAAATCGTGTCTCTTTCATTCCACGAAATTCCATTTTTTTTTAAAACAAAATTCTAGATAAAATATTTCCATGTCTTAGCTCATCTTCATCATCTCATCATTACCATCATCAGGAACATTATCGTAGTGATGCGATGCAATCTTTATCCAAGGTGGAAAATCTATTTCATTTTCTCTCTGTAAAATAACAGATTAAAAACCCATAATAAATATTTTTATCGCATGCATCATGTCTAGGAAAAATGCCCAGATTCACAAACCCAATTCTCATTCGCAATCACTATTTTCTGCGGTGGGGCGCTAGTGTTGTCTCCTTTCAACTTGAGAAAAAAGCGTACGTTCGCTGTACCATCTATTCCAAGCTTTAAAAAATTCTAGTATCATCATCATCATCATCGTGATCACCACCACCAAACAATATCATTATTATTATTATTATTAAATATTACATAGTGGAAAAAAGTCGACCATCAACTTGTTCCATCATCCATCTTCACCAGTAAACCAGCCATTATTAGTCACATCCTGTGTGTTTCTCTTAAAAAGCCTTCTGAAATAAGCTAGAGAAAATGCATGCACTCTACATTACATTACTTGCATGATACGTACGATACGATGGCATTGGATTTTTTTTTTCACTCTTCTCTCGGTCTATTCGTATCCATCCTTCCATCCTTCTTCATCGTCGCAGTTTCTATGTTTCTTGTTAACATTTAACTTTTTCTTTTGTGTTCTTTCAACTTCAACCTAAAGTCATAGTCATGTCATGATGAACTTTTTTTTCCACAACAATTTCCACCGGCCTGAACTGAACTGCCGTCCATCCGTCCGTCAGTCATGCAACGCCTGGTTTGATGACGACGACGATGGGATTACTTAGATGGGATTTCATGTGATGATGATGACCGAACCATGGTCGTCACCATCATCACAATCTTGAATGCTTTTTCGTTTTTGTGAACAAAGTCAAAGCGAGTTAGCAGCTTAGAATAAGAGAGAGAGAGAGAAAAAATATTCATTGACCTTTTCCCTCATTGTTGCAATTTTTCCGCAAATCACGATTACATAAAATGCAAAATGCACCTAATTATTCCCATCAGCAAAAGAATTCATAATAATAGGTAATACAGTAAATATTATTGTATTGCGAATCATGTATGCCTCTGGCCTCTTGTCAGGTGTACAGTTAAAAAAGGAAAAGTGCATGGACCATGGTGTATGCACTTACGTTTTTCTACACACGTGTAGGAATTTTTCGTAGAATCAGTGTTTTGCCGACTTTCCAAAAAATTGATGCCGTTTTTCTTCAACCTAGATGAATTGGATAATCCGTGGTGATGATGATGTGTCCGTGCAGGTGAAAATGATGAAGGACGACGAAAGAAATTCTGTAGAAATATGTTAAAGCTTTTTTGTCACTCTTTCATTTTAAGATTTGCAATGGACTATTATGTATCACGAAAGTGTCATCATCATATCTCTCGTCACCATTATCATTATTTTCATCAGTAAAACCATTCTTTCATTTAAACATTCATGTGAACATCATATCACTAATGGATCAAGAGAGAGAGACAAGGCAGCTGTCGATGATGACGACGATGCCGGTACCAAGTGCCAAATTACAAGTTTGTATTTTATGTGCACTTGAAAAATATCATCTCTTTAAATCTGTGTATTGTGTTCATTAATGTTCATGCGGAAAATGCACTCGATAAAAGAGGAACTTGATACTCGTCGAAATTTGCTTTTGTGTGCAGAAAATAATGTTAATGATTTTTATCCTAGTCTGACTTCCTTGACTTGACTTTTTTAGACAATTTTTTTTAAATGGCACGGGCCAAGGAGTAGTTCAAGAGAAACTTTAACCTCGGGCATGCGACTACTTAGCTTTTGGACATAGAGCGAATTCAGATTCACCCGACCGATGGGCATGTCGCAAGTAAATTGTATGGTTCAAGTCTTAATCAAAATGATTGTGCTATTATCATTTCCCATCACATAAAATTTATAATCAACTAGAGCAAGTTCTATCAGGAATGGACTCCCCCAAACAATGAATTCAAGCCTGCCTCCCATGTTCCATGTGGGATCAAGAGTTTGTAATTGTAATACTCTTGTCTGGATTGTTATCAGGAAAAAGGGGAAAGGAATAATTACTACATATTTTGATTTTTTTCTATCCTTGTTTATTTCCTTTCCATATCGGGATAATCATCTTTTAAAAAATGTAATTTTCTTCGAGTTTTTAAATATAGCTACGGGTTTACCTTGCTTTACATCAATTTTAAAAAATATAAAATTGTGGATCAAGTTTTGAGTTGTGTACAGATATCGATGCTGATGATCATGATGTTGATGATGATGATCAGGATGACTTCTCTTACGTAAAATGGAAATAAACAAGCTAACTTGAACATAACATTTATATATTACAACAACATACATTACAGCTTTTTTTGGGAAGACGGACGAAGGAGAAAAAAAATTGCTTCTGGTGAAAAAGCTCATACATTTTTGCCATGCTCATCTAAAGGATAATCATGGTATTCATGCCATTCTAGAAGAGTGGAACAAGCAAAGCCAAACGCTTGATTTTTTTCTCTCTCTCGAGCCAAGCAAAGTTAAAGACAGAAGACAAACAAGTGTGTGCAGAGTAAGTAATGCTAACTATTAAAAACCAACGCAAAAAAGGAGAAGAAAATAAGTCGTACTTTACTACAGCATAAGAATCAG
Organism: Seira musarum; assembly: GCA_027743895.1. Lineage (NCBI taxonomy): Eukaryota > Metazoa > Arthropoda > Collembola > Entomobryomorpha > Entomobryidae > Seira > Seira musarum. The sequence goes on along the minus strand of JAHZMX010001661.1, from coordinate 43,601 downwards.
TCACTACTCTCTCAGTTCAGCGTTTTTTTAGTTGAGGAGAAGGATGAAAATGTTGATGATGATCAAGTTGAGTTGATACAAGAAAAAAAAATAGTTGACTACAGGGGAGAAGGAATAAGGCATCTTGCATGGATCCATGCATAAAAGCGAAGTCATATTCACAATCAGTTCAGGCTCAGAGGATAGAATTTTTTTCTAATCATCATTTATGTTATAATATTATGCATGGACATGAACGTGGCAGTGTGTTTTCTCAAAGGAAAAAAAAAAATTCTTTTGCTCCGTTTCGTTTTTAAAATGAGGATTTTCGACTTTGTAGTGTGCACAATAAGCCATTTCTTTTGTGGATGGATTGACTCTGAAGAACTTACTTCACTGACTTCTCACACACACACTTTTATTCGCATTTTTTTCGCATCACACACACACATATTCACGTAACAAGCCAAGCCATGCAACAAACCAGAAAGAGAAGAGTAGCGAAGCTGTAAGACGGCAAAAGAAAAAAAAGTAAAAATTCATTGGAATGGAAATAAGAAAAGAATGGATTATGATGATGATGTTGATGAGAGATGACGATGATCATCATCATCGGCATCATCATCGCATGCTCTAGCCTTAGCTTTAAGCTTTTGGTTTTGTTAGGTGGTTCTGGTTTTTAGGTATGTTAGGTATTTTATTCGGATGATTTTTTTCAGTGAACATGAGCAAAAAATATGTGGCATTGTTATGCATATAAGTTTTGCCTTAAAAAGAGGGAAAAAAAGATGAGAGAAGTAAAGTTATAGGAATAGCTTGGTATTTTCTTACATTTATTATTACGCCGAGTCGAGCTAGCAGAGTATAGGTATAACTTAAATGAACATAATAATAATAAAAGCATCAACAACTCTATAGTACTTTATAAAAGGGATGAAGAAGACGGAGATTTTTTAAGAAAAAAATTGTTCTTGTTCAACTCACTCTGCCATTTTCATCGTTTGATAGCTCATATGAAAATAGTTGTTGAGGGGATGCGAATGCATTGTTACACAAGTTTAGGATGGAAGAAGGATTTCAACTTTTAATGAACCGTAATTTTGCATTTCATTTCCCCGGCGCTAATAAAAGTTTATTTCGTTGCAAAATTTAGTGTAGTTTTAACCCCAACCCTGCAGGAAAAAACATTTAGCAAAGTACCACCTTGAGCAAATGCTTGAATGTGAGATGAAACGCTGACGCGACGATTTGCTATTGAAATTTTAGGCAACGCTCTGTTTGGAATGGTCGAGATGTAATTTAATTAAATACACGGTAAAAAGCTGTGTTTTGATTTAACCAAACTCTTTCAGTAAATTGTGATTTTCAATGCTGTGCTATTTAAAATTTCAAAATTTTATAGGGGATCTTACTTTATGGCCTGGCATAACCTGCAGCATCAGCTTTGTTGTTTCTTATTGTGTAATCTACTCACACTTCCACATTAATCTGCCAATATTTATTTGCAAAATACAATGTAAAAATTTGCATTTATGTTCAAAAATTATGTAGAAATATTAGATTGATTAAAAGCCTAGTCAATATTATGAAAATAACGTTATAGTTGAGAATAATATGTAACATTATTACTCTAAGCATTATTAGTTAGGTTTCTTTTTTAGAGACTACTGGCTAGACTACGACACAGCAGAAATCCTTCAAATTACTATTATTGCACCAACTTACCTATTATATCGTATATCTGTATTTTTTAGTACGAATGCATATAAGTATTTATGTAGGAAAGTGTAAGGTTACTATTATGTGTTATTATTTGGCATAAGCCAAAAAGTCGCTTTTTATCTCTTTAACTTGCAACTTGTTTGTTTGTTGGTTGCATAAAAGAAAAGGAGATTGTTGACGATATTATTGAGATTCCATAAGAACTGTAGGGCCAGAAGCTTCTCTAATAATGCAAAATGTAATAATCAGAATCGTAATGGTTACTTCACTTTTCCCTCGTTTACGGCTTTTGCCATTTAGCATTGGTCGTCCAATCCAGTTCATTTCACTGGCTTTTTCCTTAGATGAATAGTGCCAGCTAGAGAACTAAAGAGCATTTGGTGCTGTACGAAATGCATTTTGCCTTTTTATTATTTTTATTTATTACATTAATTAAAGCTGATTCATGAAGACGATGAGGATGATCAAATCGCTGCTGGATTAAGGCTTTTAAGCTCCTGCTTGAATTGAAGTTTAAAAAAGAGGCAACATTAATGTGTACATATACAGCAGCGTATTTATAAGTAAACTGATACAGGCTTGTACTAAATTAAAGAACATCCAGTTTTTTCATATCTCTCCTTCAACTTTTCTAATCTCGTGTGAAAACAAGTAGAAAGTAGTACGTGCATGACATTTTTTGGCAGTGGTGGGTAGAGAAGTAAGCGCTAGCCCTGGCTGGCCCATTCCAGCCTTGCGAAATACCGGCTTAACTAGATTTGATGAGAAAAAATGAAAATTGCCTTTTGTCCATGAAAATAAAGGACAATGATTATTCTTGATGGCAGTAAAAAGAGCTTTTTTAAATGGTCCAGTTCTCAGTCCTCCTTTGAAACGAAGGTCATCATTCTCAGGAGGGAGTGAGTAGTGTGTATTTAGTATATACTTAGTAGTCGCCCGGTTTTTGGCTTCATCTTCTTCAACCATTTTGTCGTCGACATTTTTTTAATCCCCAATGAGGCGTCGTTTGGTTTCACATTCACACTCCCTTTTTCTCACTTTTCCATAATCGAATGCAAAAATCGCTTTCTGGTTTTCTACGACTTGAAATTAAGAAGGGAATGTACGATATGCGAAATATGTATGCAAATTTCAGGAATGAATGAAAATGACAAGCGGCATCACTCACTCTCAGCTTGGCCAAAGTCAAGGCAGCAGCAGATACAGAACCAAACCAAACTAAACATATCTTTTTTTCTCTCTCTCTTTCAATTTGATCTATCCATCCATCCCATTTCGAGAGAAAGAAAGGTGTTGTTTTTCTCTGATGTTGTTGCTGTGAGTGTGAAGCTCATCACAATATTTTTTGCGTCTTTTTCTGGTATGCGATACAAACAAAGTTGAAGAATTTTATTGTTTCATCCCATGTATCATGTCATGGCCTGGTCTGATCTGAGTGAAAGATGCATCAGATATTTTTGCCGGTTTCATAGCGAACGCAATGATAATGATTGCTGATGATGATGCGAGAGGATGAGCTGAAATGAATGAGAGCCTCTAGGAATAAAATGAATGTTATGACGGAGGATATTAAGTATGATGATGAAGAAGATGAAGACGACAACGCTCTGTGGCTAAAGTTGTAGGCATTTAAGAGCATCGGCGGAGGTACTATTTTCTTCTCATAAAGGTTCTTGTCAAAGTGGAGTGGATTGGAGGAAACACGGTCGCCGCCGCGGCCAAGCCAGGCCATTTTCCTTTGTTTGATGTTTGTACTTGTTGTCATTGTTGTTGTGTCGGTCAGTAATAATAATTACTGTTTTGTTACCTGACTTGACTTGTTTTCATCTTGAGCCGGCATAGCATCATCATCATGAACCATTACCAAATCTTACTGTGTGGCTTGACTTTGGCTTTAGAATGTTTTGTTTTCTGATACGGAGATGTGATGATGGTAGTATTAGTAGTCAGTCTCGAGTCTCGACTCTTTTTGAGTTGAAAATTTTATTTCGCTTTTTTCATGAGACAAGAAAAAGCCATGAGCAATACGAGCCCTCTTTTGAATGATAAAGAGAAGGAGTAACTGAAAAACCTCAAGATGGAGCATTGTTTTTTCTTATCTCGTCGTACAAAATCAAAGCCATTTTAACAATGACAACTGCACATGAAAATGTATCAGAATCCGTCACTGATATTTTAAAGAATTTCCTTCTTCATAGATTCTTACTTTTATTTGGTTTTTATGAAAACTCTCGCGAGAAATTTTGCCGTGAAGACATTTGATTTTAATGACAATGCGCAATGCAATAAATCTACGACCGCATATAAAGAAATACATATAATCTGGGTGAGCAAACGAACAATAAAAACGTTTTAAATGTTCGGTAGCCAACCTTTTTTATTTTCTGGTTATGTTTTTTTCAGTGAGTTGAACTGAAAAATGTTAACTGTTGGTCGTTTGCTTTCCTTGTGTATTTTTTATTTTCTATTTTCTGCATCAACTAATTCACAGTTCATGTTCATGTCCGCCGCCTTATTTCTCACAAAAACAATAACGCAATAATTACGCATCCTGTTCAGAGTAACGTGAATTAGACTTGTGGTAATGAGAGCAGTTTAAACTTCCACTTTTGTATTCCCTGCAGGTTCAAACTTCTCTACTTATCGAGGGAGGAAGAGGTGACGAGGTGAGTGAGAGGGCGATCAAGAGAAAATGGACCATGTCTTGTTTCAATTGAAGGCGCAGGCTTGACTTGGTTAAACCATGATAATGATGAGTACTAAATGGTGACCGTGACCCTGACTTAAACCAAGGACTTTTTATATTGCCCCTGACATTGGACCACAGTGCACGCTGTTCAATGCAAAACTACCATTCACGTTTGGAAGCTAAGGAGTCAGATAAAAAAATCATTTTTAACTTTTGAAGATACGTTCCTTATGATCTGTATTTACTTAAATAAAATCTACCAACATTACAAACTTTCCTTCCTGACTCCAAGGTTGAAAAACGTTATGAGTATAATGCATAATTAATTAATAACACATGCGACATGAAAATAGAGTGGCATATTTGAAATTTTGGGTTTCTTAACAGTCCCAAAATCCTGGACATTTCTCTTGGAGAATTTCCTTTTGATCCCTTTATGTATGACATAATAAAAACAATAAAAATAATTTTTAAACCTCCATTCCATGTGAATTTCCATTTTTATTGCCAAAACTGCAAAACATTTTCTCGTGCGGATACCAATAATAGGAGGATGATACGATTCATTTTATTCGTTCACTTTTTAGTGCCTTACCTGTGATGATATGTGTGTACACACACCATAAAAGTGAACTCTCTTTTATTCTGCCACCTCACACACACACATATATTTACTCATCACACATGTTACATTAGATACATTAAATGAAAAATTGTGTGTGAGCTGTACTAAAAAAGAAGAAGTAATAATAATAAACTGCCTATTTGTGGAAACTGCAACGTACAAAAAAATTGAGAACGAGCAAACGGGGTACCTTTCTTTCATCTCAAAGACAAGTCAATCATATCGTTTCATATCGAAAAAAATATGATCGAAGTGAAAGAATTGAGCATATTTGGTTCGCACCCTTCTTCGTAATCCCTTCTGAATTTAAACATTATCTCCGATTATTTCGGTATTTTTCTTCTTCCTCGAAAAAGTTCGGTTCCTTGAGATTATCCGGATTGATCCACTCATTTGAAGAAGCGCCAGCGCCATCAATCGTTTTCTTCCTTTTTGTATCCCATCTTCTAGAATTTCGATGATACAGATACAAATTCAATGTAGCCTTATTCGTTTCTCCTTTACATCATGGCATACTTTTTCATTAAAATTATTATACAGTTTTTTATCAGCTCCCTATCATATTGCTTCATGAAGCCTTAGCTTCGAGCTTCAACTTGAAGAGGTAGATTTTTCAGTGGAATGAATATAACTGAAAAATTACTCCTCTACATTTTACAGTACTTCTTTTTGCTCTTCAGTTTTTCAAAGTCAGTTAGGCACCTTGTTCAGAGCATCAACATCATTACCAGCAGCATCATATCATTTTCACCGTCAAAACTTGTTCTTCTTTAAAATCTTCAACTCCTTCTTCGTCGTAAGGAAAACTGTGGATGTACATATAATTCTAACTTAAATAGAATAGTTCCCATTTTAAACACTTTAACCTGAGCCTATAGTAGTCGAACAAATAGGGGATTCATAGGAGGAGATAGGATTCAACTTGGTAATAATAATAGTGAATACAATTTCTTTAGAGAGCTTCAACTTGTTATGTCCTTTCCTCTCCTCCTTTGAAAATGATGGCGAAGTTGAAGGAGAGGATGATGATTGTGATGATGATGATGATGCTCTGCGTCCGTGTCTGCAGCTTATTCCCCCACCACCACCACCACCACCTTCATCCTTCCACCACCACCACGAACCATGATGATTCTCTTTTCGAAAAAAAAATCCATCACGATGATGTTGATGATGATGATGTTGAACTGAACCCCAGCAATAACTGGGAACGCAACGGCTTTGTCCTCCTCTAACTACAATACTAACTATGCTTTTATGTTCACAGCGAAAAAAAATTATTTTAATGTAGAAAAGTACTGTATATTTTATTTTACTTGTATTAACTATAATCATCTCATGATCAGGATCATGTTCTGTGTATTTTTAAAGCCTGCTACATGTAGCTAGAAGGCTTCAATCGTCATCATCATCATCATCACTATGAATATCCACAACGAGAACATCATCATGAAAGGGAATAAAAACTGTTCGAATGTCTCAAACCCAGTGGTCATCCGCTCCCCAATCTCCCTCTTTCTGAAAATAGTATTAATGCCGCCGTTTTGAACAAAACAGGATTGGAGAGAAGGAACACACGATCATGATGAATTTTTTTGAGGATGGCTTGGCGGTGGTGGTGGCAGGGAAGCGGTGGTGGTAGGTAGATAGGTAACGCTCCTCCTAAAAAATAGATGATGATGGTGGTGATCATGATGAAGGAAAAAGGATCATTAACATTTTTCAATTCACATTCACTTACATATAGCGAAGTTCGTAGAAAAACCCCAAGTTAACATGGAAGGGATTCGAGGAAAATGATGATATGTTCTTGTTGCGCGTTCTCGGTCGTCCTCTTGTTCGAGGAGAGCGTCCCGGTCATACTGAAAATAACATAGTTAGGTAACCCCCCTTCATACACAAAAAGATGGAGAATAAAAGAGACAAGAGAAAAAAATACAGGAGGTTTCGCTCCCCTTTCATATTCCCCAAGGCGATTACCGCCAACATCCATCACCGTCATCATCCTCACCGTCGTCCATCCAACCGTACACGGAGAGGCTTCACCAGTACCATGTCATGTAATGTAACGTATATTTTTGTATCCAACAACAATTTTTGCTATTCCCATAATAGTCAGGAGGAACTGGCCCAGCACACCCGGCTTCACTTTTCAACAAAAAATGGAGGATCCTGAGGTGGCTTCATCGAAAATCCATGATTCTGGCTCGAAACCATCCGGGGAATCCAATGGAGATGATTAAAAGCCAAAAGGACTTGAGGGTCCCCTCCAAAATTCGTTTTATAAAAGTATACTCTGCAGGGAATCAAATAATACAATTAGTACGGACTTATAAATTGCCTATATAAAATGCAATGTTCATGGATGTTAATTACGATCACTGGCAGGAACACTGCTAACGTAATACCAATAAGGTACATAAGTGTATAATACAGTATGAGGCATTATATAGTACCATAGCATACTTGAGCACAGCGACGAAGTAGTAGGGAAGGGTTGGTAACGATTGTCGGAGTAACCCCATGGAACATAGCAAGCGCTTAGGCCAGGTATACCCGTCGGTAACATATACCAAAGCTTACTCGGTTCCCGTAACACGGTCCTTATCGAGGGATAATATGGCATACTGGCCAAAAGAGTTTAGCTACGCTGCGAATTTCCTGCAACAACAACTCATCGATATGGGATCCAACCACCAGGACTGGAAATATAATCAACTCCTGATTCCCTCACAGCCGTTCGTGTTAGAGGCACCAGTGACCTACGACAGCTTTCGATCGCTCGACCAATCATCCACCTCGTTGCAACGCGGATCGATGCACTTTTTATGTAAAAGGAAATTGTTTGTGTGCAGAGTTTTGGTTGTTATCCCACCATCTCGATCGTGTTTCGCCACCCTACCACCAGAACTTGGTTCCACCGTATCATGATATGGAATATATATTATAGTATTCAGTTTTTTCGAGGTTTGCTCCACCATCACCATTATAAATTGAGCATATCCTTCATATAACATTATTCAGTTCGCATTGTGGCTTCATAAAGACATATTCCTTTTACGTTATCAACAACAGCAAAAAAACAACGACGAAGGTACATAATATCCCTCCTTCTCCTCCTTCGTGCTCATTCTCCTCTCTCCTCATATAGACAAGTATATAGGAAAAAAATAATCATAATAATCCAACATTATTTTTTATATTACGTTATATTATACAGCGAATTTTCTTTCTTCATCTCGTTCCTCAACTCCGACTTCGACCCCATCCTCTTCTCTCAGAATCACAAGAACCATCGTAAGCTCAACATTAAAAAGAAGAAGAACTGAGCTTCCAAAAAAGCTTCGTTTTATCATTATCATCATCGCCGTATTTTTCTCTCTTCGTTTTTTATTATTATTCACTGTGTGAGGAGTCCAAATCCCCACCACCATCGAACTTTAGCATAGCTGAAAAAGGACGATAACTCAAGGAATTTCAGAGCCACAAGTATCGAAGCGTCGTCGACGGGGCAGCCAACCAGCGAGAAGACAGAAAATACGTACCATCATCATATATTTCAAATAAAGTAAGTAACGTACATTAAGATATATATTTTTTCAAGCTTCATAATATTATATTCCACCTCTTCCTACCTTTCTTACCTCGAAAAAAACGACTACTTTTTTAGTTTGTGCACTTTAATACTAACTAAACTTAACTTGCAAACCACCATACTACTACCTTTACTGCGCTAAAGCTAAAGCTTAATAATAAAAAAACATCATCATCGCCATCTCCAATTCTCTCATCATCATCACCATCCACCAAGCCTTTTGAATTGGCAGTCATTCGCCAACAAGAAAAAAATTTTCGTTCCCTGAGACTATTTAAGCTTTTTCCACTTCTTCCTTAGATTTTTCGAAACTCAAAATTTTTCTAGATTATGAAAATCTAACAAAAAATTATTTTTAAATTCATAAATTCCACTAGAAAAAGTCTTCTCAGTAAAGTACAGAAGGAAAAATAATGTATATGTTGGACAACTCTATAGGCGACTATCTCTTTGCATACAAGCAAAGTGTAAAAAGGATGTTCACGGATGCTATAATTTCTCATAGGCTTTTCCAATTCTCTATAGATGTTTGACTTAAACTATTTTTTCCAAACTGCGAAATTTTTAATTTTTCAAAAAAATTAAAATATTTTGTTAGCTGAAACTGCATAAAAACCAGGCTATTGAAGAATTTGGCACATTTCTATAAACTTCTATTGCGGATGTCAAGACGAATGAAAAGAAAAATGCTTCATTTCCTTTTGCTTTCCATAAAATTACTCATTGGCCGTTGGCTTAAAAAATTTTGCGTTCTTTAGGGTGGCGGCTTCTTTTTTGCTTGGTGCATTGCATACAAGGAAAGTATACAATGCCCCAGAGTTCGACCTCGGAAGAAGACAAAGTCCAGCCTAGAAATAAAAACATCAGAAGAAGGCTCAAATTAAGATCCAAGCTATCCCTGATTGCTCTGGAATATAAAGGAAGCTTGATTACGCTAAAGTAAAACGTCACCCCTACCCCGCTTGTACCACCTCAACCACCGCTGCCACTACCAGAAATTACATCGCGGATATTGGTAAGTTCATCAATTTTTCAGTCTCGCTTTTCTCCCCATGCTTCTTTTTCTTAGTTGCCTGCATGAAAAAAAATTAATTAGAAAAAAATATTGCATTCACATATTATGTAGGTTCACTCACTTACTGCGCATTAACTATCAGTTTGCATAAAATTGCAAACTCCATTTTCCGCCTTAAACACACATTTAAACAAATGCATTTTTAACTTTTCCAGTTTTTATCATTCGATAATTATGTTTTCGTACAAAAAATAATTAAAAAAAAAAGTTTTCGCACCGTTCATCTAAATCCTCATTGCATGGCTTCCTGACTCTATGGAAAAGAGCGTTGGTAAATAGGCATTTGCGCTTATCTTCGTCTTTGTTTCCTTTTCGCATTGGTTCTTCTGCGGCTTCTCCCTCCACACCTACGCTGAAAACAAGCAAAAGAAGCCGAGCTCATAGAAAAATCATCAAAATCGAATCCAGCATAAATTTGCAAAAATCAAAGCCGCTATCATCATCGCATATTCATCTCATTCTTTTTTGCCAAAGCTCGTTCGACCGCCATCCAGTCTGTCGAGACCACCACTTTTAAGTTTTTCAAATTTTCAATTAGAAAGCATCTAGTCACATACAAAATTAATTGGGTTATCTGTTTCATCTTCTAAAATTTTGAATTTTTTTGAAACATTATGATTTTATGGCATTTTTCTTCCAGAATGGAAGTAGCGAAAAAATGCCAAGTCCATTGATAGCAAACCGTAGCATCGACTTTTTTACAAGCAAAGCTTATTAGCTCTATCGTATTCTATTCATCCATTTTTACTGAAGACAAAGATTGCTAAATATTTATGGTATGTATTAAGGGACACTGGCAAAATTGCGAAAAAAAATGCTCCAAGTTTTTTATTATTAGAATATTGGGGGAAAAGGAAACAAAAAATTCTTCAGTAATGTTTCGAAAAAAAGGTGAAGTAAACACCTCCACTCTTTATCCCGAGAGTCGTAGTAATAGTGATAGTTAGTACACCATGATCGCCGCCGACACCACCACATCACATCATCATCGTATACAAAAATCATCATCGTCAGTTGCATCCTCAGCAGCAGAAAAACAGCATATTATGCAATTGCAATAATAATGCATCATATTTGGTTAAGCTACTTTACTACAACCGCTGCTGGTAACACACGGAGTCACAAAGAGATCTTCTTTTTCTCTAATCAAATAAAAATACCTAAAAAACAGAGCCAGTGGCAATGATGCAAGCTAGCAAAGCTCATTTCCTTCCTGGCCTGGTCTGCTCCGTGAATATCCCCCAAAAAATTAGCAAAATTGAGCCAAGTAAGGACAAGCCAATTAGAATCGAGACAGAATCGATCGATCAAGGCATGTCTGGACTGGACTTCCACTCTGATTTGAGTTGAGGAGGGTCCCAACTCCTAAACTCTGAGCTCAAAGTTACAGTCAACGGCAAGCTCTATTTTTGGTTAAAATAAGAAAGCTTGAGCGATCAAATGACCCCAAGAGAGATTATCAATTGCAGTACATTTTATGCTTTAGTTTCATTCGATTTGAGTCAAGTATAGTGACGCATAAATGAATGAAAACTTTGATTATTTTCCTCTTTTGATTGACACGAATCGGTGATGACCTAGCGTGTCTACACTCATTGTTTTATTATACCTCTTCCTCTAGAGAAAAATGAAACGGGATTTGCCATTTGACTCTGGCGTTTCAAGATGATATTTTTTCATGCCACACAAAAAGCTCATTTCCTCCCTTTCTGCCTCCTGATTTCTAACTTGATGATTTTCCTGTGCATTTATTTGGTCTCATGAAATCTCTATTTTTCTGACAAAACAAAAACGAAAACAGTTCATCATCAAAAAAAAAAGATGATTCTTTTTTATGTCGGTGGCGACTCAAAAAAAGACTCCGAAGAAGGAGATGACGATGATGATGAAGTGTGTAAGTGTGTGTTACCTGTGCAATCCTTGTGTAAAAATCTCTTTTTTCAGTAAACTCTGCAAGAAGAATGCTGTTGTAGTAGATTTTCTGAAGTGTTGTTGTTGTTGCCGATGGTGCAGGACTAGTTAACTTTACTTTTTCATTAAAGTGGTGTTGCTGCGTTTGCCTTTGCTGCTGTGTGTTCAGAAATGTGTGTGCGCGGCGATATTTTTTCCGCGCACAATCACAAACCACCACCACCACCACCACGGCTAAAATAAGAGAGGCAAAAATATACCAAATGATGGTTGAAAAATATAATTGTATGTACATAATATCATTCTCTTGAGGGAAATATATAAAATTCTATGTTCACCAAGGTTCTCTCCAAACACGAAATGTATGATGAAGAGAAACGCAAAAACTTGTTCCTGTTTCTAAAGCGGAGAGTAATAATAACTTTAATTCGCACTCATCGATATTGTATGCTTATGGCACTTCATGGCATCCCATGTACTTTGCCCTTATGTAATCTGAAGGGACGAGCGCAGTAACTGCAATAATAATCCTTAATTTAAATGCGCAGTATAATGTTACACACATTATGCGTTTAACAAGGGATAATTTGGCAATCAAAATTATTTAAACTTTTAATTTGTCCGTCAAATTATGAACTAAACTGAGTCAGTTATATATAAACTGGCTCTGGATAAAAAATTCTAAAGCATAAAATGAAATTTAAAATTTCTGAGAGATTTAATAATTTTCAACTGACAAAGGTTGGGAACATAGAAAACACTAAAAACGCAATGTTTGAAGATCATGCAGAAGCGTACCTATTTGACTAGACGATGCATAGGTATAACATGATGATAATGCTGAGCTATCATTTCTCTAGAAGTGCATGGAAGATACACCTGAGAAAAAAAAGTTTATATTGTCAAGCTAACTGCTGCAATGCAGTTCTGAATAGGTGAGAAGCGATGACGCTTCTATATCAGCTAATGCATTCTTATTTTGGTTAAAAGTTAGACTTGGTCTGAATCTGAATCCAGCATAAAAAATGAGCATGCATCAAGTAATATCAAGTTGATTCGCTTGTTGCTCTTGCATATCGCCTGTTGCTTCATGGGTTGAGTGAGCCTGTCTTCACAATGAAGTTTGCAGTTTAGGGGGGCAGCTCTCAGGTTCACTCTTATGCAAACTTTGGAGCATGAGCAAGGTGTAAAATGTGAATCATGGAGATTAGCACTCGATGCTGCGATGCTGGGACGATAATGATGATGTGGGCGAATCTTCCTTTAAAAAGTTACATGACAATGAATATCTCTCTTTTCTTACTTTACTCATCCATCCTCCTTCCACCATAATTGAAGCAGCAACCCTTTGAAAGTTTGCTAATCTCATTGTGAGAATGGTGCAACTTTACCAAAGATGAATTAGCTAAATGGGGATTTACATGCTGAAAGACTGGCAAATCTTTGACATGAAGCTAAAATGAGGAGCCAATCCGAGAAGGAGATGAGGTCTTGTAATGCTTGCTAATCTAAAAATTGAATTTTATTCCGGTAACTGACAATTTTTCCTGAGCTCATGTTTTTCCCAACTTTTCGCTCCTTGACAGATTGCATACCACTATTCTCAGGGAGTTAGGTTAGAAAGATGGCTAGGGTTTTCGAAATATTTTTCAGTATTAAACTGCCTTGCAGGTCTTGCCAGTTAGGGAATCGGTAGTAGGGAAAGTCACGGGTAGCATTAGGCTAGGGCAGGTCCAGATTGGTGCTGTAATCTCATTAGAAATACTCATCAAACTTTTCCCTCACTTTTTTATTACACCTGCCTTTTAAAAATTAAAGGGCTGGACCACACAACACACTAGATCCGTTTAAAGGGCCACATAGGGAAATAGCAATACAAGGGTGAACAAAGGCTACCATTTGAAGGGACGTACTACTATTTCCACTACCATCATCATGAGCATTCAACAGGAAGAGACGATCGCAAGCCTTGTCCAAAGAATGGACAGTATCGAGGATGGTTTCAAGATGTACAGGAGTCGGCAAGATAATATCGGCAAGGAAGTTAAGGTTATCCTCGCCGAGATTCATATCATCACGGAGTGGATTCACCAGAGATTCGGTGAGCACAATAACTAATCACAAAAAAAAACTTTTGCTTTCATAGCTTTCTTGCTTATCGCTCTCCATGAAAGTATCATGAATCATTTATAGTCAGTTCAACTTGAAAATTGAACTTTCATCATAATCACCAACATAATCTTCATTGTAGTTGACTGTGAAAGTGAAGTGAATCCATATCAGACGCTCTGTCTACCATTTAAAACATGTCAGTGATAACCCATTTTATCTCACATCATTCACTCATCACATCACAATCGACATTTTAGGGGGAAAAATCGTATGCTCCTAAGTTCCTAGCTCACATCTTCTCATCATCAGACTTCTCAATATCGAATTGACGGAAATGGCAAATTACTCGTTAGAGTAAAACTTAGTTTTTTTTTTCTCCCTCTCTGATCCGTATCATTTAGGTCCTTTATTTTTGTTTAGGCGGCCAAAAAGAAGGAGAAAAAATTGGTGAATACATACATAAAATTTTTCTTTTGTCCAACCTAGCCCACATTATTTTTGTTGTTTTTTTCCTATGTTCACCAAACCAAATTTTTAAAAAAGTTTTACTCATCTCATATACTAAGGATAAAAAAAAACTAATGTTACATTTTTTACTCTTTAGAAGACGAGGGAAAAAGGAAGAAAAAAAGAAGGACAACCAATTTTACTATTAATAAGTACGTATACATAATATATTATTCAAGCCAAACCGAACGAAACGAGAGGGAGAGAAAAAAATAAGGAGCATCAATAATAATAATAAGTAATACTTTAATAAAATGTGCACATACAACTCGAAAAAAATGCTTTGCTTAAGCTTTATTCTATTTCGATGAGTTTTTTTTCTGCTCAAGCTATCTGCATTTTGCCACCGTCCAAGAGTGTATATATACACCTCTTTGGATAATTCCTGTAACATGTGCTTTGTGGTAGGGAAGCATTTCCCCATTTTCCCTAAACGTTTCAATTTGGAATTGGAATTGAATCTGCTCACTTTATCATATTAGCGAGCTTCGTTATTAATATTTTTATTAGGTATTTTAGGAAAAATTGAGATTCACACATGACTCAGGCCTAGTATTAGCTTTATGTATGCACTCGATTCACTTATTGGCATTGGCACTAACAAAATTTTAAAAAAATAGTGGAGTGCATAAAGAGCATTTTGCCTAAAGGCAGATGGTAAGTTGGCATTTGCAATTGCATTTGATCTACAAAGAAGTCGTCTTTGTAATTCATTTAGCCGAGCATTTGTCTTTTCCATGGAGGAGGATCCAAAAAAGCTAAAATTAATTCCTATTGAGGTGGCAAAGTCAATGTCATTCATTAAAGGAAAAAGACAAAATGATTCCATATATCCCCAACCTCACTTTGGAAGAATTCACCTGTGGACTAGGTATTAGGCCTGTATAGTGAGTGAAGTGATCATACAAAACAAGACGTTGAATAACTATTAGGCGTAATGCGTACATAGTAGATGAATGAAACTCTTTTAGTTTTTCAGCACAGTAGCAAACACGAACCACCATTGCAAACTAACGCCGTCGGACTGAAATTTTTTATCTACCTAATTTACTAAAAATCACTAAAATATTGGTTTTATTGGTTGAAGACACTTTAACAAACTGAAACGAAACGAATGAAACTTTTTTTGGTGGTAACATTTTATTTAGGTATGATTTCACTTTGGAAAAAAATTTCAATTTTACTAATCATTATCATTATCTAATAATTTTACAAAGGACATAAAGGAATAAACTCTACTTTCTTTCGACTGTGCTTCATTGAGATATTTTTTGTTTAATTTTATTTTTAAAAAATAAAAATCCGTTGGATTAAACAAAATGTTATTGTTTTTTTTTCGTAAAAAAGTCACATGTTGCTTCATATTTCCAATATTAGATTTTTTTATTCATCTCATCACATGTACGAAGTACCTATGAAACAACGTGGTTTGGGTTTTTTGTTGTTCATGTCTCATGTGAAAGGGCTTCTAACTTTTTTTGTATGTATCTCTTATTTCTGTTCTGGCGAATGTGCCTTGTATTTGTGAAGCTAAAAGTATTGAATAGTAATATGGCATGCTTACAATTATGTGATCATGAAATGAAGCTTTCTTTAGGCATATTATGACGGACGGACCAGATGTTCTGTGCAATGAAAATGAAATCATAAACGGACAAAATCCAAGATATCACTGGATTCATCATTCATAAAAATATTTTGGATATCTGTATAGTGATTTGTGTGATGATGAATGAGGAGAGTTTCATGGACTGTATTGATGAATGCATGTGTCATTATCACCGGATAAGACAATTTCATGACATAAAGTAAAAGATTTTTGCATGGCTTAAGTACTACTTGTTGCTTCAAAAAAAATGCTTTAGGGATGGAAAATGTCGGCAGATAAATTTCGCGGAAATGGGGTACTCGGTACATATCTTGTGCTAATTAAAAATACTTAGTTGCGTCACTCACGTCTAAGAAAATGCGCAACTTTTAAGGAGTACATAAGCTCTATCTCATAAATGTGGATGATTGTTATTGTTCATGATTCGTAAGGTGACGACATTTTGTCTCCATGCGTGGGCTTCCACTTCCCTTTTCCTGAGAAATGTAACTTTCGAAAAGCCACATCTTTCAGGGTTGCTTTGCATGCTATTATGCTTGGTTCAAAAGACACTGTAAATTAAATTTGTACTCACATCATTTTGTATTGATGATATTTTCCACATTATTTTCTCAGGGGTTGAACTCCTCAACAAAAACTCCTTTCTCTTCAAGCACATTCACGATTTTGAAGAAGTGGCGGAAATATCAGCCACCCTTTGTCTTTTAGCCAATGTTGCTGGTAATGCAACAAAATACACTGGGGCGGAATTAGCTGCTGCAAAGGCTGCAGCTGCCGCTGGAAACGCTGCGGCAGCTGCAGCCGCTGAAAATGCGTTGGACAGACAGGAGCATGCAAGGGGATGCTATTCGGGATCAGCTTCAAGTTCACCTGTAAGTCCCGGATCAGGACAAGGCCGTATGAGAATCTCTTTACCTCCCCCAGANCAGCCGCTGAAAATGCGTTGAACAGACAGGAGCATGCAAGGGGATGCTATTCGGGATCAGCTTCAAGTTCACCTGTAAGTCCCGGATCAGGACAAGGCCGTATGAGAATCTCTTTACCTCCCCCAGATCATCCTCCCAGGCCCATATCAACACCACCAATGATATCCGGTCAACCTTTGTCATCTTATCATCACCAGCCACACACGCTATTGATTCAACAGCAAGGGTCTCCGGCTCCTGCTCACAGTGGATCGATTCATCACACTCATCATCTCTCTCATCTTTCACAGCATCCCTTTTCACCTTCATCCCAGCAGCATAGTACACAACCACAGCAAATTCATCTGCATCATATTCAGCAACCTCCACCTTCATCGGCGACCATCACTGTTCAGCATCATCAACAATATATTCTTCCCCATAGCCCTAATGGCATACCAGTCACGTCTCATACTGGAACAAAGCTCTCTCCTCAAAATCTACCCCCACCACTAGCCCCACCCCCATCTCACTCTGGAAGTTCCCCAAACTCCCCAACAAATTTGAGTCAGAGTCAACTTATCATTTCAAAAAAGAGTAAACCACCACCCCAACTGGCAAGTTCATCTTCAACAGTATCACAATGCCCCACTACGTCAACGTCTAATAAAATCCTTTTGCCTCCCTCCACCTCCACCCCCACTTCCAACTTCAGCAGTTTCCACAGTACCTTTGACAACTGTAAAGAATCCTGTGCCTGTTTCTGTTGTGGCGCTGGCTCCACCAGTATCTTCTCCATCTCCATCCCATAACTCTCCCCCACAAAGTTATCATCCTCATCATTCTTCATCAACTTCTTCATCTTCTTCCGTCCATCAGTCTATCACAGTCCAAGTTCCGCAACCTCCGCCTCCTACAACACCAACGCACACTCATATTTCTGTTCCTCCGAAAAAGTCGTTGTCATCTAGAAATGCACATAATCTTGCAAATGCGACTTCAATCACGGGATCGGCAAACATTACAAAATACTTCAAACCGGTGGTCGTTGTACAGAAGGAGGACGCATCAAAGTCCACGAGCAGGCCTCCATCTCCACCCATCACTGTTCCCCTTCAACAGCAAAAGCCAAGTAGTACCACAGGTACTTTGGTTGAATCACATGCAACAATTGGCCAAGTCTACATTTTTTCCGAAGCCAACGAAGAACCTGAAGCGATAGTGAATAACATCGAAGTGAAAGACGTAAAACCCAGACGTAGAGAATCTCATGAACAAACGGACGTCGCCGACAATAATGGTACCACCACCACAAACACTTCCGTCAAAGTCCGTCCGGTTACACCTGTTAACCCTCCACACGTCGCAACTCCAGAGCCGGACGTACTTCGTCCCAAAAGGAGAAACAGGAAGAAGGGATATGGAAGTAACAAGTCTGCATCTGCTAGGCAACTTGCAAATGCAAACCGTGGAGGTCGTTCTCCAAACCACAATACTAATAGCTTGGACTACACTGCAGACACGGAAGACGAAGTCCCCACGTCCAGGGACTCCACACCAGTTTCTGTTATCAGCAACAAAAGGAAAACGCTGGGGAGTCCTAAGCCTTTAAAAACATCTACTCCTATCTCGACTACGCCCAAATCATCAAAGCAACTCAATTATCAGCCTTTGAGGTCGTCCACACCGTCAGCATCAACTGTAGCTGGGGGACAAGCTGGGACCCTTGCAGAGAGCCCTATTCCAGGGCCTTCTCATTCTGCTATTTTAAACAGTAGCAGTAATTGTAGCAGTAGAGACTCCTCCAAACATCAACAAAGTCAAAGCGGAGGAGAAGAAAGCTCAAGTACGGGCACCAGCGAAAAGCGTGAGTATTAATATTGCTTAATAATATTATAACTTAAAATTGGACATCTTGTTTTATGCTTACTTAAAGTAGATCACTGTTTAATTTAACATTTTTTAAAAAACTTTTAGTACCAAAAAGAGGTCGCCCAAAAAAGCGTCCCGAAGAGAGAGTTAGGACATACGATCCCAGGGTCCCAAT
Organism: Seira musarum; assembly: GCA_027743895.1. Classification (NCBI taxonomy): domain Eukaryota; kingdom Metazoa; phylum Arthropoda; class Collembola; order Entomobryomorpha; family Entomobryidae; genus Seira; species Seira musarum. The sequence continues at coordinate 24,825 of JAHZMX010001661.1, read as the reverse complement.
GCAGTGCGATGAGTGTGGAAAGGTCTTGAAGGGTACTGGTGCCTTACGCGTGCACAAGCAAATACATCAAAACGTAAGTAATTAAGGAATACAGGATGAAAGTTATCAATCACATCGTTATTTTGTGATCGCGTGTTATGTTGATCGTTATGTTCGTATTTTTATAGATCCGACCTTACGATTGCAATGTTTGTGGTCGTGCATTTCGTCGGAAACACCATTTAGAGTGAGTAGTTGATTACTTTTAGCAAAGAGTATTAAAATGCAGGTATTTTTCGTGTACGGGTGGGATTAAAAGTTTTTTAAAAATTTATTTGCAGATTCCATTTGTTGATACACGCTGGTGATAAAAAGGAAACCTGCAGCTATTGTGGTAAAGCATTTCTTATTCGTCGAGACTTGGCACGCCATGAGAGGACTCACACCGGAGAGAAGCCATATAGTTGTCACTTATGTCCGAAAAGTTTCAATGTCAAACAGCATCTGACCTTGCATATTAGAACGCATACTGGTGAAAGACCATACCGTTGTCCTGTTTGTGACAAGACATTCACTCAAGCAAATAGCTTGAGAATTCATAAAAAGATACACTTAAGAGATAGGGAACGTGCAGAAGGCGGAACAGGTACAGGGGGTAATGCAGGTGGTGGTACTTCCGGTGGCACAGGAGGTGGAGGGGGTAAAGGAAAAGGTAAAGGTGGAGCTGCTCGAAGCAACAGTGCAAGCTCGAATTCAACTAATTCCACAGCAAGCAACAGTAGCACTAGTAGTAGCGGTGGCTCTTCATCCACAACCACTTCGGGAATATCCAGCGCTTCAGCTTCCGCTTTGGAAACACCAGAAAGGACAAGACCACCATCCTCTGGTGGTGCAGGGAGCCGTGTGGCAAGCCCAACGCCTTCAATGAGGAGCGGACCATCGAGTCCACCTTCCCCCGCTATCAGACAACATCCTCTGCTTCAACATGTTCACATACCACCACCCGTCGCGGAAACAGTGACAGTCGTTACGTCACCTCCAGCACATTTATCATCTCATTCATATGACGGTTCTAGAGAGATAAGAGCAGATCAAGCATATCATGGAGCATCGTCCACAATGACCACTCAACCAAGTTCTCCTCCAACAACTTGGCGTCTCTCGTTGAATCCTGGGAGTGGAACAAATCTTATCTCGCCACCGGGCGCAAACAGTTCCAACAACCGAGGGGACAGTAGAACACCTCCACCACCCACATTCACTATTCCAGCAGCGCATCAAGTTCAACCCTCCACTGGAGGTAATCCTGGCCACTATGCTGTGATCAGAAATATGGTTTCCACTGGAGGTAGTACTCCGGGTGGTGGTGAGCCAAGACTTGTTCGTGCTTACATTTCACCAGAACCACATCACGACTCAAGGAGTCCACCGTCTCCAGCTGGATCACAAATCAATACTGTGCCTGCCCATCACAATATTCACCACGGACAATCCTCCTCCGTTCCTCCTCCGAATGCTACTGGAGGATCGGCCACCTTTACAATATACGATGCGAATAACGTTACCAGATACTACAACTAAATTTGAAACAAAGCACCCATTTTTTTTAAACTTTTTATCTATAATGACGAGAAAACAGATTTTAAAAAGTTAACATTTTTACATTTTATTTAGCCATTTTAAACATAGAGTAATAGCATTTATTTTATCTTCTTCTCAACTCATTTTTTAAAATAATACTTTATTCACCAAGTATAGCTAGGATGTATACAATTTTATCTCGGCAGAAAGGACAGCAAATTGCATTTAAATATTTTTTATCTTCTGCTTCATTTAATTTCATGTGTAAAGTTTGAGTAGAATGATTTTTAGTAGCATAATTGTTTTTATCGAAGCATAAAAATTGCCTCGTTGCACATGCCACAAGCTACAAAAACTGCAAAACAAATGTATAAAGTACACATTAAAAAACGCTCATCAAAGGTTGCATCTGTTTTCCATGTACATAGCCAATAATAATTCTAATTAAGTTGATAAACTCCTTTTTAATTTTGATTGTAAAATAGAAAATATCCACATTTGTGAATATTAAGTATATGCATGCAATTCAACTTTAGATTTTTGTTGTTTTGTACAGTTTTGTAAATGAATTGTAGAATAATATGTAGCAAATCCAAAACCCCTAGTTTTAAGGAAACGGGTAATTGTTGATGCAACAAAAGTTGAGAAAAATTTCCGAAATTGGAATTTTCACAACGTTGACATCACTTTACCGAAAAATGTCAGCATTCAGCTTGTTCTCAAGAAAAGAAGAAAAGATTGAGAATTTCATACAGGTTTCATCAACAAATTTTCTGGAACGGATGGAACTTTGTATGATTTTCTGTCAAAATGTGTGTAGCTTTTTTTATGATGATGTACAGATTAAAACGTAGCATTTAGTGTAGTTTAAACATCTTGAAAGAATTCATTTTTTAAAGACTAACATTTTTTTCTTATTAATGTCAATGACTGATCCTTTGCTGTTTTCATGCTTGTTATTTTATGACGCATAAAAAAATGTTAAGAAACGGAACGGAGTCAAGCGAAAGCGAATTGGGGAAAGCATAATTCAATTAATTATGTTACTTTAATGTTTTGACAATTTAGTTATACCTTTAATTTTTATTCTATGCTTTTTAAGACGGATAATGAACAATGTTGTTCTTGTTTTTTTTTGCAGACTGGTCTAAATATTTGTAAATATAAATAAGATTCAGTCAGTTGTTATTACTTGTATCGTTTTACTAATTATGTACACTTTATGGTTCATTTTAAAGAAATTGAGTTCAGGTGATAATGAGTTATTGAAATTATCAGATATTGATTCAGATAAGGCAAGACCTGAGAGTTCGCAGTAATAGATTTCGGTTTCGAGTATTTCCTATGAAATTTGGAATGTTTCAACGTTCCAGTTTTAAACAATTAATTTTTTCTTCCGTTTTAAAGTCTGAATTAAGTAATAGAGACATATATAATTACATAGTTTTAAAATTGTATTATTATGCTTTCTAGAAAATTTCATTGCTTTAAATACATTTTAAGAAAAGCATAAACCATTAAATCATTAGCGTTATAACTAACGAGTTTTGACGTACACTGAATATGCATAATTTTCTGGTTGACTATGAACAAAAATGATTGGCTGGTACGATAATTTTGATGAACGCTGGAATCGTATAAAAATGGGTTGTGATTGTGAGCAAACTACATATATGTACTTCATTGTGATTGTGATTGGATCTGGAGTATCTGGACATCGGATTTCTTGTACTGCTTTATTAGAGATACCACTTGATTTCTAAAGACGGTTTCAGTAGCGTCAACCAACATTTTATATCCATTTAGATCTAAACAGATTACAGTAAAGTATTAAGAAACATATTTAATCATTTTTCAAGAAAAACAATAGCTATTTTCTGACTTCATATTAACTGTGCATGAGAGACAATTGTATTCTCTGAAAATGAGTAAACTAAGGTAATGTAATATGCGTTGGAAAGAAATGGTCTTGGGTCTGTTTTACTATCTACATAGCGTATCGTTTTTGGAGGTTATCATCACGTGCGTGCTACCGCTAGCTTTTGGCTTTAACCTTTCCTCACAAAAAATTGTCAAGCATATATATTTTAGCATAACCAAGAATGTCTTGACATCTTTCGAATGTCGACAATGAGTGCGGTATATAACGCTAACACATAAAATATAATAAAAATTGTAATTACTACATACATAAATATTTGACATATTACTATGTTATGAAAAATAATGATTTTGCTTGTTTAAATTTATCAAGAATAAAACAATTTCATTATTTCATTTTGGAACTTTCTTTTTCTGTGTTAATATACACATTTGCGTTTACAGTTTGATAAACTATACCGACCCTACTATCAATAATTTTCGGTATTACAGGTACAACATCCTTTCTTCTGTCGGGTATAAATTTATATCTTAACCTGCTCTAGCTCAAACATGAAATCGATATCGAGATACGTTTTGCTAATACACAAATATTGAAGTTCATTTTTCATAGTTCATATTTTTTTAAGTTTATTCTGGGAGCAAATGAATTCACTCACAGTTGGTAGATTGAGATTTGTTATTTTGTGAGACAAACCGTAGCTTTATTTTTTTAAAAATTATTGTTGACTAAGGATTCGAAAGCGTGGTACGCTTCATGCGAGGGTTTCTTAGAGTACTAACCGATCCGCGAATACCAGCGGTTCCAAATCTCGATCGTCTCTTTTTCGGTTCCTGGCTCGTTCCGGCTGCTTCATCACTTGGCTCATTCAAACCTAATCGAAGTGATATTACCGAGTTTCTGGTACTACCAGTACCTGTTACTCTGAGGTGTTGTTTTGACTCATACAATTCCGGCGGAAAATATCCTCTGAAACTCACCTTGTGGATAACTAAAGCAGTGACGAGATAAAAGGCTCCTAAAATAGAACAGAGTGCCTGCAAAAGACAATACAAAAGATAATAAGACTTATCGTACGTCTACAACGAATGCAAGCAACAATGAACTACGTCTTACTGCACTAAGATATTTTCTCTTGAGGTCTAAGTATTTACTACAAAATGGGCTATTAGATTGTTTCTTCTTTGTTGAAAGGTGGGTAACTTGACAGGAATTTGAATCTAGTCTGAACAGAGAGATCAAAAGCGTCAGTCCCAAGATGATGTGGGATAGTCCAGCTAGGCTGAAGTAAGTGGCTTCCTAATTGTAATGCAAATTTTTGAATAATTAAAAATAAAATACAAGAAAATTGTAGGTATATATTCTTTTAAATCACTAAGTACTAATTACAAGGTTGCGGGTTGAGTTGACAGTTTCAGTACTTGCAAAACAACACGTTAGCAAGAGGACTGCACAAACTGACGTAAAAAATATAACGCCCCATGTAACAAGACGCTCCGTCATCGGTGACGTGCAATATTCTCCTGACATTTTGATTTCGTAATTTGAAAAATTCCATTGTTTTATTACCCCCGCGTCCTTAGTAATATCGTAGAACAGCTCACAAGTCTCAGCAAGTCCTTCCTTGATCCAGGGAGAGTCTTCAGCAGAGTAGTAACTGCAAACTGCGGTCACAAATCCAACCACCTAGAAGCAATCGTTAAAATTGTCAAAAGAAATGCCTTTAAAACTGACTTTAAGGCAAAGAAATGGAACCCACTTACCATAATCAATATTTTGCATAGCGAATGACTTGTTCCAATGTACGCAATTTGCATTGCATTGAAATGGTACGGGTAAATGATTATGATAACTACTTTTAAATTCAACTTGCGAATTTTGTTTCACGATCATGATCATGATTTTTTTCCTAAAAAAACTGATCATCTACCTCGAAAGAAAGAGAGTTTGAAGGGTTGGAACTTTGAACATTATAAAACTTTGGAAATGTGGTTCGTGATTGAAAGCAAGGAGGAATAAACTAGCTATATCTGTAGTAACGAATGTTTTTAAAAGCTTTCATAATATCCAACGCTCATATTATACAAGTCAAACCAATAATATGAAAAGGAAGTGCCATAGCCCAAGTGCTAGTCATTAAGATTTTTTTTCATTTATTTCCATATAGAAAGTCAGAAGACATCTATTTATTCATCGAAGTCCGTTAAACACCACAATATTTAAGGCAATCACAAAAATCAGAAAAAGGGGTAACAAAGAACTCCCATCCGATTGATTTTATTTCATGCCTGAGTGGATTCATCTCGCGCACCAACACTGTTCCGATTTTCATCAGCACAAGAGTTTTCGGGATTTCGACACTTTCTCCTGATCTGTTGTTTCTGCAATGAATAATCCGTTTGCGTTGATTGCGGTGTGGCCGTACCACCAAAGCAGCCTACTTCACTTTCCTTTGCATTACGCCATATCATCACGGCCAAAATTGCGTAAATAAGCGCTGCCAGTAAAGCAGTTCCCTGTAATCAAGAACCGGAAAAGTGCTCAATGCTAATTGAAATTAAAAAGAGCCGGAAAGCAAGGGAGCCTCATAATAAGAAGGTACATACTTACACCGGCCCAGTATTTCTCCGTTACCAAAGTAAGGGTCTTGCAAAGTTCTTCCTCGCCATTTGAATAACGATTTCCATTATTAATATTGGTGTTCGCATCTCTAACAATTATATGTCGCTCTTGAGGCTCAACCGGAATGAGTGCCCTCACTGGAACTTTTTCATTATCTGATAGAATTCCAATTCCAGTATTAACGTTAGTGTCGACATTGTCCTGAAGTTCTACCGTTCTTACAACTGCAATGTCGTCGTGATGCATTCTGGGACGAGGGACTGTTCGAATTCCTTCAGATAAGTAGAATTTTTGTTCACACCAGTCCGATATATAATAAGCGGACAAAATAAATAGGATTCCTCCAAGCAAAAGAAAAAGTGCACATAGGCTGTGGAATGCAACTTCCTAAATTTTAAGTAGGAATTTAGTGAATCAATCCTGTTAAAAATGGTCTGTTGGGGCAATATGATATTTATAGAGTCTTTGTTTTTATTTCTTACATAACATTTTATTTGACACCACACTTTTTGAGGAATAGGCTTCATCAGATTGCAAATCAAAATGAGAAATAGGACGGATAAGAATAGAACTGCACTGGCAGTTGCAATAAGAACTATATCGAACGCTGGACTAGGACAATAAATAGCTGGACCTTCTATGAAAAACATGATTTTTACCCATTTAGTCATTAATCAAAGTGATGATTTGATGAATGTAATAAGTAAACGTTTCTAAAATTATTTGTGAAGAACCTCTAAATATGGGATTAAATCGCATACAAGCCTCGTATTCATTCAAATATACCTTGTTTCTTTCATCGTGGTGAATCCAGTGAGACTCAAAATGTGAGTAGCATGAGAGCGTCACGACGGTTGCAATCAAAAGCTGAAAGCAAAATATATTACGGATAAACTCCAGGTTGAGCTTGAAAATTGTTTTGTAAAACGATTAGAGGATACTACACATACCACTGCGAAGACTTTCAAGATCCCGATTGGTGACTTGAAGTAATCTATCAATGTTTGCATGTTTAAATAGCTTTCAACTTCTTCACGTCGTAGTAAGGAAGCAAATGCGACCATTAAGCCGTTTTTAAGTTGACGCTTGCTGGCGGTAATTAGCAAATTAGGATAGCCCTATAGTTCACCTATTGCCTGTTCGTATTGCCGAAATATATATTTCGAATTCCCACAAAAAGCAATAATAGCAAATCTTTTAGGAGTTCTCAACAAGTCCACATACTTATTCTCCAATGGATACAATGGGCTTCAATTCAGATAAATTAATTCCATGAATGTCGCAAGTCGCCCGATGCTCATGTTTCAAGAAGAAAGGAGTTCATTTCAACTCAACATTATTTATCAAAGTCAAAGAGTTCCTTCATATTCAAATAATATTTCATATCCTATGCTGAACTGCTGCGTGAATTTTATGAATTGTGAACACAAAGCCAATGTCAATTTTTTGGCACAGGAAGACGCAAGACAAAACCAAACGCATACTGTCATGTCATAATATAATACATAATCTCAAATTCCCATGCACAAGCTTTGCTTTGCACCAAAGCGTTTTTTTGTGAATTCAGTTCAGAAGAAAACCTCGTATGTGCAAGCGAAATGCATTGCATTGCTCCTGTTCATTTTCTGTCATTTCTATTTTCTGAGACAGGTTTACTTACTACTTTGGCACTATTACTACATCTCGGATCTCGATAGTATTTGCTCTGGGTGGTTTTTCCCTTCAGCGAACAGAAAAGTAAATCAGCTGCATCTCTTTTAGAATCGCTCTAAAAATATATTTCCTTTTAAGACAAGAAGTAGGAATATGAACAATTTCTTCGTGACGCCAGGCCTTGGTATAAGAAAACTAAATGTGAAAGAAAGAATAGTTGGAGGAATTGAATGACTCTTTTCCTGTATATCAAATGTCAAAAATACTTGTCTGAAAGAATTGTTGTAAATTACGCAAAAACGTTTTGAAGAAAATGGCTGGAATCTCACCACAAAGTGAAGGAGGAACAAGTTCAAATGCTGCAGAATGTTTTCAGAACTATACAGCTCCAGAAGTGTTTGTGCAGGGCCTCGCTGGAATGGTCAACCAACATGATGTGGAGACTATAATTCGCTCACAGAAATATATGTGAGTTGAGTAGTTTGGATAAACTCTCATGTCACTTAATGAGTGTTAATTTCGGCATTCATTATTCAATTTCATAAATGAAAATTTCTGTGGGCTTTTTTCAGGCTACAAAGGTTCGAGAAGACTAATGAGATGCTTACAAATTGCAATTCACTTTCAGCGACAAGGTACCAAAATGCTGTTCAAGACTTCAAAAAGCACACGGCCATGCTCACAGAAATGAGAAAAGATGTTGATAATATTTTCCGAAGGATAAGGAATATAAAAGCAAAGATCTCCCAACAATATCCACCAGCTTATGAAGGTTAGTTTTTTATACGAGTTTGGTGTTAATTGTTCGATTTCAATTCAATCCCATTTCATTTAGCTCATTCGCAACAGAATTTCATATCACCTCAGTGCTCCAAACATTTCAAAAGTCCCCGCAGAAAAACATACTTATTTTAGGGTTACAACTTACCTGCAGTCAGCAGCCTTTAAAAACTCCAAGAAATCTTTAAAATTTTTATGAACTGTTTGGGAATGAAATTGGAACATGTACTTTTGACACGTAAAAGTTCTTGCAAAAATCAATTCAAGGCTCATTATAATAGTCCATTTTTTCTCCCAAAGTTCATTCCCATTTTCGGTGCGGATGCTTTATAAAACTCTTAGATCTTACGGAGCTGCAAAACTTTTATCGTAAAAGTTACTTATGATCCTATCTTTCTCTGACACAATTGGTGAAAATGAAGCTTACTTGTTTGAGTGAGGGAAATCTACATAAATGAACACGGGGAGAAGTATTTGAATGCTTAGGTTAAGAAAAACCTTGGTTCCAGCCCTGTAGGATTTATATATATATGGATAACCTCTAAAAATTAATTCATTTCATGATTCAAACTTTTCATGATTTCGTCTTTTTGAGTAGTTGCTGCGGCTGCCCAAAGACGGGAGAAGTCAAAAGAAGATGACGAAGAAGATGAGGAGGAAGAAGATGATGATGCTTTCCGCAAATCCTCCATATCTTCAGAAAAATTGAGCAAATCTAAGTCAGTTTCAATCACGTCTCCCACCTCGTCAACCGCACCTACACCTGCCCCCAGCAGACAAGGAACCGTGGAAAGGTCCGAGTCCGTTGATATTCCGAAGGCGTCGAAACGGTTTTAATTTGGTTCTAACAGTCATTGGCATTTATGTTGGCAGTATTTTTGCTCATTATTAATCAAATAAAACGATTTTTATTTTTTGAAAAATTACTATTTATTAATTTAATAAAGCCAGTGCATTTTTATAATCACAGTTGTTTTCTTGGGCTTAACCAATTATTATTCATTATTGTAAAATGCTAAATCACAGAATTATATTTCTGGTCAATGCAATTTGCGGGGGACTGTCTACAATTTCAGCAGTCGTTATGATCGAAGGCCCTGACCCTGGAACCAAGTTTAGTGACGATGTAGGAATAAGTATTTGATTTCCTTCTGAGTTTCCCGAAATTGGCTCAATTGTAAATTGATGAGAAGTTGATGGGATAGGTTGCTGTAAGATAGTGATTGGACTCAAGGTCGCTGTTTGCGGCATCGTATTAAGAAAGTAGTTTACTACTTTCCCTTGGTTCCTGTAAAGTGGGAGTTTGGCAGGTAGTGGTCGCGCAAGTGTTTTTGCGTCCGTTTGAGATTTTTCAACTAACTTTTTCCCTCTAGGACTAGATTTATTCCTTGATTGCCTTGGTCTTCTTTCTTTGGGTGCGGAAGGCTGCCGATTTGGCTGGTGAACATTTTTCTTATGAATACGTAAACTGTTTGCTTGACTAAAAGTTTTCGAACACACTTCACATTTGTAGGGCTTTTCTCCTGAATGTGTTCTCAAATGTATCGTAAGATGAGATTTAATATTAAAGCTTTTGGGACATTCTGGACAATGGAAAGGCTTCTCACCCGTATGCAACCTTTCATGTGTGACCATATCTTTCTGCAAAAGAAAGAGTCTACCGCAGTAACCACATTGATGTTTTTTAACTCCTTGATGAATGAGGGAATGCGTTTGTAGATGGAATTTTCTCCGGAAAGATTTTCCACATCCAGGCTCAGTGCAACTGAATGGGCGAATGTTCAAATGAATTTGTTTGTGCTGACGTAGAGTACATGCATCTTTTAAAAATTTTCCACAAATATCGCACTGACTTGGCCGTTGAGAATTATCGTTATTGTTTCCAATACCTTTAGTTGTTTGGCGTGTAGCCCTCCTACTACGAACTTCTTTTCGTGCTGATGTATTCACTGACGTTGACTGGACTGGAGTAGATGCAGTCTGTTTTTCTGCTAACGCTTTTAAATCAATCAAAGAAGATGTTGGTGGCTCCACCGGCAATTTTGCACCTCCAAACGAAGAACCTGGGATCTCTGAGATTATTTCTGTTTTAACCTGACGGAGATTTGACTTTGACTCATTTTGTGCTTGATCTGTATCACAGTCGTTTTGTGCTTCTAGCTGCTGCCCCCGAGATCCATATGTGTCGTGGTCGATAAGACTGAGGTCGTCTGAGATCGGTGTATTCTTTGTTGAGAATTCATCATTATCAGCGTCGTCTTCATCTGAAAAGACGCCTGAAACTGAATCTTCAGGCAATACGCACTCGTCCAAACCGCTTGGTATAGATGAAAACGATTCCGATTTTAAGGTAAAGCCTGGAAATGAATATGAAATGAATATATAAATTTTCTGAGTGAGCAGACTGTAAAAAACCAATCGAATAATTTATCTGAATCTCTGCTCATTTTACCGAATTTTTCATGCAGCCATCTCACCATAAACGTCAAATCATCTTCCAATTTTGACAGCTTCCTGTCATGCCTGCATAAAATAACTTTAACATCATCAAATAGTGTTTGAGATTTCGAAACGCCATAAGTATCATTCGTTAATTCCAAATCGCTAACACCACTTGCACAACCGTAATATGAGGAACATGAAGAAGAGCTGTAGTAACTTGACATGGACGAATTTCTCGGTCGTGGTTCCATTTTATATTCTCAGCAGAATTGAACGCTTTCTTTCTTGAGAAAATGTGAAAGGATGTGCTCTGTCAAAAAAACCGTAAAGAACAAATGCTTTCTTTGATCAAGTTCAATGAAACATGTGGCAGCTGCACTCCAAACTTTCCCTTCAAGTGCACCCGAGCGTTGCTCATTGCCCCAATGAACCGTGGGAACCCACACACTTCACCTAGGTTTTTGGACAAAAAACGACGGTGAAAGTAAACAAAAAGATTACATTTTTGGAACTTGGATAAAAATTAGGGATATAATTATTTAATTAGGGAATAAAAATGATAAAATTTAAATTGTGTTAGTGAAATCCTTTAAAACTATAATTTGATCTTTAGTACTAAGGGTTTACATGCGTTTTTTCATTACGGTTTAAATGGAAGGAAATAGTGAAAGCAGTAAAAGTTCTTCAAAAGCAGAAATGGAAAAGACATCGAAAACGAAGAAAAAGGAAGACACGACAGTGATTCCTGAAGATGACCCTCGTAAGTCAAACGTATCATGCATCAGCAGGATTTGTTGTTGACCATGAACGGATTTAATATGCTTTACGTTTACCACTTTTTGTAATTCATAGCGTCATGGACAAGATGGACAGCGTCAAGTTACGCAGTTGTTATGCTCCTAGTCGGCATTCCCCTGTGGTGGAAAACGACCACAGTTCAACGTGTCCCTTTGCCTTATGAAGAAATGCTAACACTTTATTCCACTCTTCAAGACAAACTTTTAATTACAATTCCCTTTGAATTCAAAGGATTTTCTAGTCAACTGGAAGCAAATGAAGTCCTTCCATACCAGAGTAAGTCGTTTGTAGAAACTTGAACGTTAGTAAAGATTCATTATAAAACGTGCGTTGTAATACCATTTTCTCTTATTTTAGATGTTAGCGGATACTCCTTCCGGTTTTCTTATTCATCCATGACTGCCTTTGAAATGGAGATTGTGTATAAGAGCAGGGGCTTGCATCAAATTGATCAGGAAATATGTGCGCTGGAAGCAAAAAACAAAGGAAGAGAATTACTTAAATTATATTACGTAAGTTGTATAACAAATAACTGCAGTTCTCAACATAAATTCATTTATTACATCAATCACTTTTCACGTCAATGAAGGATTTTATTTTATTTTTATTTTGTTCGAGAAGGTCGGAAGGGCAGACTTCCTAAAAGAATATGGTCATCAAGTTATTTTGGGAAACTGCAGGAGTATTTATTACATTTCAAATAAGTCACAACTAGATATAAAGCGAATCGAAAAAGTTCTTTTAAAACTGGCATGGACCGGTTCGGATTTGCAAGTTCAAGATGGCTTAAATAAAGACTCACTTCAGTTGCCACTATCCGCTGGGTACGACATACTATTGAGTTTGTTAGTTCCCGAACCGGAAGTTTTGGAAAGTACGTGGGAAATTGAAAGGGCCGTTAAAGGTAACTATAATAAAATTATTAATCTGTTTATAATTTATGAATTTGTAGACAAGATCAATTTCACAACGATTCTTTTTTTTAAATAGATTATCTAGACCCGATGGTGAAAAAATTGAGCCTGTTTGCAGAATTCACGATTCGATCTCAAGTTTTGTATTATGTAAAATTAAATGTAATGCCAAGGTTCAATTCAAGGACTGGGATTTTTGAAATTCCTTATGCTCAACTGCCGTTGGTTATCAACCCTGTGGAATCAAAACTCTGTATGTTATTCAAAAAAATTGTGATGGAGTTGATGCTGGGTATTACATAATGAACTTTTTTGCTTTTCCAGCATCTTTTGTTTCACAAAACCCTGCGTTAAACTTCTTGACGTACACCGCTCCATGCGACAAGTATCCGCTACAAATCATTGATGAGAACGGAAATGGCCTTATGAGCAACGCTTTCCTAGTCCCACAGTGGGGTGGAATCTTTATTTATAATTCGCCTTGTCCTCAAAGGAATGATTCTATCGAATTCGACGAGATTCGTGGCAATAGTGTAAAGCACGAAGTGTCAATGGAAGAAGTTATGGCAGTCGTCTTGAGCCAGTTCCGGTCCTTGATTGGCCTGTCCGACAAGGTGAGTCGTGAGCCAGATTTTTGTTTCTTAAGAAAGCGTCACAGTCTATCTAATCGGACTTTGATAGTAATAGTAATAAATATCACTTTTATAATTTTACGTGATAGATGAGTGAGGATGGTGTTTTGGATTTCCGTGGTTCTGCTTTGCGAAACTGGGAAGTGGATCTTCTTGTACGTAGGCGCTTAAGATATTTGCTGTTTACCTCGGGAAATACACTTCAGGTATAGGCGTTAAAATTCAAAACGTAAATTTTAAAAGTTTGTATTCATTTAAATTAAATTCAAATTAATAATCTCTTCCATTCCAAATATTTTTTGTCGTGTTTTAGTCTTTGGGTAATCTTTTGGACAAAATTACTAACATCGTTGTCACAAATCAAGTTGGCCGTGAGGTGGAGAAAAGTGTCCAATCTTTGAAGCAAGCGATTAAACATGCCCTCATTGGAAACCTTGCGGAAGCCCAACAATTCGCGTTAAAGTCTTTTAAAGCCTCTGAAATTGCATTTCATCATCCAACAAATTTAGCACAGTTATACTTTCCAGACGATCAGAAGTATGCCATTTACATTCCGTTGTTTCTTCCTGTGGGAATTCCTGTTTTATTCAGTCTTCGAGCAATATTCAAAGGGATAAAGAAAAGTCTGTTCAAAGAAAAGATCGATTGATGACTGATGATGATTCGAACTTTACTTGATAAAAGATGCATAATTTTAGCTCTGTGTACCTTTTCCATCCCTTCTCGTGTGTAAGATTTTTCCATATTTTAAATTAAATAATGTAATATGCCATGGATTTTCTTTTGCAGTTTTTATGTTTTGATGTGTTGTTGTTACTAATAAAACTAAAATTATGAGTGGAAAAACGTCTGCATTTGAAATTATTTTCCAGAAACAAGAGCACAATTTATATTACGTACTTTTTCAAATAGTCTCCACATTTTGGTCTTAATCGCATTTAGCATTATTGACATTTGTGTTTTCAAATGAGGTGAATAAATCAAATCAAAGCCATAATAACATTCACATCTCAGATTTCAGTGAAAAAAAGAGGTTCTAAAGATTTATTTAAATTATCACATTCTCATTCTTAAATCAGAAAGCTGAAATGGCATATAATTGATGAAATCAAAATTATGATGATATATGAAACAAAAAATGTTCCAGGAGAAATCATATGAAGAAATGTATAAAGAGGGAATTGAGACGACAAACCAATTTTTTATAGGGAACAAAGTATTTGCTCGCCGAAAGATGATAAATACCACATGATGCTAATATGCTCCGAGATCAAACTGAATCTGAGCATTTTACATTTATGTTTGATTTTGAGTAACAATTGAGTTTCAAACTTCTGTTTGAATATAATGAAATCATTCATTAGATCCCCATCATCATCACACGAATTCATGAGCGCAATGAAATCAGCGTGCATGATATGAGCAGCTACACTACACACCAGCCACACGAAATGGCAATTGTGACAAAGCAGCATAAAGTGAAGAAGAAGTATTTTGAGTGGTGCATGAGAAGTCTCAGGTGGCAGATCAGACAGATGACAAATTCTTTGGCTGGCTCGGCCGGGTGACTTTATGGGAAATAAATTTAAAAAATACCATATTATATAATTGACTGAACTTATTGAAAATTAACGACATACGTTTAGTATTTTATTGTTTAAAAGTGTCAGTGTAAGTATGCCGTTGTACGAAGGAATAGGTCTCATTAATGAGAAGCATCCGGTAGTACTCGAAATCGGACAGGCGTTTACAAAGTTTGAATTAACATTTTTATTTTTTTAAATGTGGTTGATTCATTATACGTAATTGGATCACTTCTTTAACATATTTTTTTTATTCCAGGGCCGGTTTCGCCGGTGAGAGCGCACCGAGATGCTTCATTCCGTCCTCAGTTCCCAAGAAGGATAATCCTAATCAGTTTCAAAAGTTAATCGAATATGAGGATGAGTCCGACCTCTATCAAATGTTTGTGGATTTCTTGAATAACATTTATTTCAAGTAAGGGCAAGATTTATACAAAATATTAATTAATTAATCAAATTAATTCGACATTTGTTTTTGTATATTTTCAGGCATCTCCTTGTGACGCCGAAAGATCGCAAGGTAGTCGTGGTCGAATCAATGTTTTGTAAATCGGAGTGGAGGCAGACCCTGGCAAAAGTATTATATCTTCACTACGAAGTATTAACAGTTCTCTGGATCCCATCTCATTTAGCAGCCGTTTGTTCGACGGGATCAGATACTGCATTGGTTTTGGATATTGGTCATAGTGAAGCTCAAATACTTCCGGTATTTAATGGTGTAACTTTGCTAAGTCATGTGCAGGCTCAAGAACTAGGGGCCAAAACGTTTGATAAGTAAGCCTATTGAAGGGTTTTAGTTTAAGCATTTCCATCTTTAAAAGGTGTATTACTCAATTAAAATCCCCAAATTCCATTTCTTCGCAGAAATTTGAGGAAACTTCTTATAGAAAATTGCAAAAACAAGACCGCGGAAGAATTAGAACCTCTGTTAACTCCTGAGATAATCGAAGATATTCGGCTGAGGACATGTATTGTTACCAGAATTAGACGCGCCCAGGTTCTCTCCGATCCTAATCCAGAATCTCTGGCGAATTTATCGCCTCAAATGAAACCGTTCAAGTACGAACTGGACGGAAATAATTTTGCCGAATTTGAGGGAGTTCTAAGGGAGCAAGCTGCCGAAGTATGGTTTCAAAATAAAGATCCTGAAGGATGTTCGTTGCCCTATATGATCTTGGATTGCTTGGCGAGCTGTCCTATTGACACCCGGAAAATACTGGCCTCAAGCATTCTTGTCACTGGTGGAACGGCCATGCTTCCAGGTTTCAAAGCGAGGCTAATTCGGGAGCTAAAAAAACTGGAGAGTGAACTTGGTGATGTGAAGCCAGATTTTAAGGATGAAAAATTTGTGATAAAGTTCAGGAACGGTGGTTATGAATTCAGAATATTTTCTTCTGCTATCAAAGAAAATTGCGTAAATTGGCTTGGTGGGGCAATATATGGAGCTTCAGAAGCGGTGAATTTGCGTGGTGTCACCAAAGAGTTCTTTATGAAAAATGGTATTGTTCCAGACTGGTGTAACCCGGCTTGCAATTCTGTAACTGGGATAGTTGGCGTGAGTAATGCAGCTTCATCACCCTTTGGTGCAGGAGTTGGACTTCCAAAGGGGCTTTGAAATTATGAAAATAGTTTTAAGCACATTTGTTTATGAGAATAAATTTTTTTATTTGATCAACAAAGAACTAAAATAAATACAAGTTATGCTAGCCTAACTAATGAGAAAATTTTAAGTAATAAAATTATTTCTTGAGCAAGCGATTCAGTCTTTCCCACTGTTACAGCGGCATCACTGAATAGGGGTCAATTCTTAAATGAAAATGTGCAAGGTACTCTGTGGTCGCTCTCTGCACGCTAATTGCAAATGGCGCACTGGGATGAAATATAAAAGCAGCAAGACGTCGCCCAGATGGCGAACTCCCCCTCGATAGGATTCCAGCATGGAGTTGAAATTTGTAAGTCATGGAATCCCTCCCGTAAAAACTAAAATCATAGAAATATGCATACATCAATCAAATACAGACAAATATTATTTTCAGTGTTTAGATTTATACTGATTTTTTAAATTATAATTACCGAATAGGATTTTCTCCACATGCTTTGGGTCGTTCCATAGCTGAAACTCGGTGATCGTCAAAGGAAAATAAAGCTTGATCTAAGTATGGTGACGCGCTGTACGACTGAGCACTGATTGGGAGGTTAGCTAGGATTCTTTTTGTTGCCTCAGTGGGGCCACCAAAACGGGCACTAGTGATTGTGTGACGGAACTTTTGACTAATTTGCCTAAGAACAAAAACGAAGCAAAGTTTTTTATAACTTTGTATTAATAAATAGTACAGGAATAAAAAACGACTGATATAGTGAGTAAAGTATATTGCTTACTTAGAATAAAAATTATTTGAAGGGGAGCTCGAGTAGCGGGCGTCAGGCGTCAAGAAATTATTTCTAAAGTTGTCCGCGAAAGATTCAAATAGGTCTACCAGCTCTTCTGAGGTATTTTCATACACCGCCAGAATCTCGGTTCTTGAAATATTGTAAAATACGAAAAGACAATGTTGAGAATTCGGTTCCGTAGTTTTCAATGTAACGACTTCTTCACTGGAGTACTTTAAGAGTAAGTGATCTTCGTCCAACAATTGCATTTTCCAAATCCTCAGGTTTCTTAACATTTCATAATACTGGTAAAATCTACTCATTATCGACTCATCACTTCTGTCCGAATCATTCCTTTCAATCTCTTTAGAGGCTCGTTTGAAAATGTGAGTTAAAAGTCGATGCTTCAAACTGTTCATGAAAGCTTCCTGGTGCGGACGAACAACGTTTTGAGAAAATTCTGGAACTTTGGAATATAAAAGCTGGTATCCGCATAAGTAGTATTTCGAGATACTTCTTCCTGTTGCAGATAAGTTGCAGAACCAACTATCATGTATTTGTAGTCCTCAGTAAATAACGAACATTCTCTATTGAGTTGTTCTCCTTGGGGGGCCACGGGAATACGAAATTTCAATCGAAAGAACGTGTCAAACATTCGATGCCTTACTTTATGACTTGCTGGATCTCGATCTTCCGAGCAAATATGGTCAGGAAATCCTTTGCCATAAGTGTCAAAAAATCCATACGTCGATTTTGGTTCCTCCGATGAACTTTCCTAATAAAATAAGTTTTTTCTCAGAGTTAGAAATCACTCAAACAAATCACATGCATCAGTTTTTAAATAGATTTCAACAGCTAGTAATTCATACCTGCTGAGATGGTGTCGCCGGAGCTGGACATGAATAACATTGCTGCGAACTATTTCCTGTACCAGTCGTACTATTATAAAGATGAGACGGTTGATTAAGTCTTTCCAACCATTGGGCTCCCTTCTCATCAAACAGTTCATTCGCTGCTTGAGGTCCCCTAAAGTAATATACTTCTATTGACATTTGGTCAGCGGAGAACGCTATGAAGTACTTTCCATCTGGCGTAAACTTCCGGAGAAAGCATGGCGGCTTGTCCACCTGAGGCACAGTAAAGTTTGGGTAGATGCTTTGATACATGGACCTTTGCAAATATTTTTCAGTGCATGGATTCCGGAATCCACCCCACAATTCCCTGCCGCTAAGGCGGGACACAATGTTCTGTGAAGGATGACGGATAATTCGCAATCCTTGTGATGCGACTCCATCGCATTGGTCATCATACAAAATTTGAGGATTGTCAACCAAACGTGGAAAATCCATAATTTCTTTCAAAACTTTTTACTAAATAATTCACACAGATTAATCACTTGAATTAAACGCAAACAAATCCGTGTGGACTTTCTAGTAATAAAAATTATATTTGTTTAAAGTCAGTTTTGGTGAGGTGCTGACACCACTCCAAAAATGAAAAGATTTGTGCTCCTTCTTTTCGTACATGTTGAAAGATAATTTTATCGAGGAATTATTCATAATTGGAGAATTTAATTACGTGTCATATTATGAACAACTAAAATGTTTTTGTCAGGCATTAATTAAACAACATCTGATCACGATCAGACGAATTCTTCTTGTCATTTCCTCATGGTTGTGTGCCGACGTTGAGTTGTCGTCGAGCTGTAATGATTTACTTGTTGACTTGTTCCCTCCTACTATACTGCCCATATGCACAGCACTCTCACGCACATACACTCTGCAGAGCAGACAGCAGAGCCTTTCACAAGAGCGAGTATCATATCATCATTTGCTTTCATTATAATAATAGAGCCTCTAATTAGAGGTCACAATTCGATTCGCCGACCATCATATCTGCATGAAAGTTTTGAGAATGCACCATGTGTTTTGTTTGTTTACCAAGCTGACAGATCGTTAGTATTTACAAACATCTCGGCAGCTGTTGCACTTCAAAAAAGGCATCTGCATTTACTCCTTGAACTTCCACTTGGAACGTAAGGAGTCGGTATTGCCTGGGTCGTCTTTTTTGTAACAAAGCTGGAACTTTATTGAATGAATAAATTACTTTTCAAAAGGAAAGGACAGATGATCTAAGGACGTTTGACATTTGCAAAAGAATAATTATAAAATTCCGATGAAATTAGTTTTCGACAAAGTACAAACATCTAACAGTTTACTTTTTTGTCCTTTGTGACGTAAGTTGGATCATTGAAGCCGTCAGAAATTGAGTTACTTGCACTGGATTATCGTTCATAAAATGCCTGCTATTGATAAAACTCCGACTTTTAAGTCATCCTCCAGTAAAATGGGAGGAACAAATGGTGGTGGGTTCAATCGTACCAGACTTGAAACAAATCTAATTAGACTACTGACTAGATGCGAGAAGATGGCGATGGATACAGAAACGGTCGCTACGAACTGGAGATTAGATAAGGTATGCAGACTAATGTGATTTACATTGATTAGATCTGGAAGTGGGAGTGAATTTTATTTTAAAAGATATATTATAGCACGGGTGTTTTTTTCTTTGCAGTACACGCAAGCCCTTGAAGATATGCTGAGTGACCTGAAGACAAGTCCAAAGTCAGTTTAATAAAATCATTTTTTTTCAGTTATAAAATTCAATTTAATCGAATCATTTTATGTTTAATTTACAGCCAGCCTTCAAAAGAGGACCTTCAGGACTACGCAAAAAGAATCGAATTTATTAGAGGAGTAATTCAAACAGCGAAGCTGGTAAGGTTTCCCATTTTAATTGATTAATTAAATGGGCTTAGCAATTGCTAAAACAGTAAGCTTGATATCTAAAGACTTTACTTGTATTTCTTTTTTTTTATTTTAGCCCTCTCTGTCGGAGAAAGCTGTTGCGTCTCAGCTCATCGGACCTAGTCCTGTAGTATCTTCACATGGAAGTGGGTCTTTGATGGAAATTAAACATAGGCATGTCACCAAATATTCTGAAGATTTAAGGAAAGAACTCTTAGGAGACCCTACGCCTGCGAGGGGTTCTTCGGATGATGCAAATAAACCAGAGGAGTTGGATGAATTAATCAAATATCATCATCAGATTCAAGAAAAAATAGCAGATCACATGCTAGAGCTAACGAGAACTTTAAAGGAACAAGCAAAGTCTGCCGGTCAGATTATAAAAAATGATACGGAGGTTCGTTTTTCTGTTTGAACGAATTTTATTACAATTTTTCATCATTCTTCATATACCATGACCCTTGTTACCTGTTTAGATACTGCAATCGTCGTCCAAAAGAATGGAGGAAAATGAAATGAGTTTGAAGGCAGAAACGGAAAAGCTGGAAGTTTACAATAAAAGTGCCTGTAAATGTTGGGTGTGGTTCCTGCTTATTTTAGTGTGCTCAATTTTTATCGGTAAGAGTAAACAGAATCACAAAAGTACCTGTACCTAGAACTTTCTTTCTTCAGATTGTTAGCGTATAACAAACTTGCTATTATTTTGTTTCCTTTGCAGTAATGGTTCTCTTTATGCGGCTCTTCAAGAAAAGAAAATATTAGGATAAATGTTTGACATTTTAATTTCAATTTGGAATGCGAAAAGCGATAATAAACATGTAAATAATTTTGTCCAAATCGTAATCGTAATGATGTGACGGAGTGTTTGAAATTTTATTTATGCGGTGTAATATTTCATTTTCGTCCACATACGATATTTAATAGTCTATCTACAAAACTATATTAACGGCTATTAATATAATAAATACATCAACTGAATTGAAACATTTTTCATTACTACTGGTCTAACTTTGATTTAATGTAAATTGGAACTGACTGCTTTTTAATGCGTTCTTGTACTGCGCCTTGCTCCTTTCCTTTTCTCCTTGCCAGGGCTTGTGGAGGCACATTTACAGGTCTTGGGTAGGGCGTCTTGTAATGAATAGCTGTATATAGGCAAAGAAGTTGATAAAAAGAGTGATACAAATACATTTAATAAAATTGCATATTCCTTTAAATAATTCTTAATGATAATCACGTGCCTAGGTCAACTCTTGCTTGAGCCTCATGAACGCAATCAGCTATGACTTTAGCATCAGTCAGATTTTGATTTTTTCTAAAAAGTGTCTTTGCTTCAGTAACGATGAAGTCCCTTTCTGCCGTTGTATCTTCAGTCCTATTGGAGGCCGCAGTCCATGTTCTCCCCAGTTTCAATATTCTACGGTATAAATTCAGCACCTGGGCCCGGTATGGCGAAACGAATGGCACTACATTTGACATGTTCTGTTAACTGAACTTTAATGCACCCGATCGCTATCTTTTCTAATTAGATTTTAAATAACTTTAAACATTTTGATTTCTGTTTTCGAACTTTATTTCTTCAAGCTAGTATGCACATTATCCCTCCGACCAACTTTAATTTTGTGGGGCAAGAAGAAACCCCTGCTATTGTAGAACATCTAGAACGGTAGTGCAGGCAGAGTTCCTAAGTGGTGTACATCATTGTTGTTAACTGTTAGAGTACGATATTGAAAGTAAAAAAATAACTATTTTCTTGATTGAAAAGAATTCGCAGCCCCGTTATAGTAAATCTTTATTCGCAATTCTCGTCTTCATATATACGCCGATGCCGATTCAACGCCCGCAGCCATTACTGCCTTCCACTATTTAAAAATTTACTACAACATATCAATGTCTGATGTGTCAGCGTTATATACTCGGATGAATTTACTGAATTCAATTTAAAAATCCATTTTGTAGTTCCACATTATCCAACTAAATTCTTCGTGCTCATCCAACATCATTATTTTTGCAACAGAAGCATGAATTTCTGGGACATAGCTAGTTTTCAAGCCGGTGGATAAACCTTTGGTGGCACAGCACAGTAATCTCGCTATAAGAGCAGCAGAATGGGGCAACTTGATATTGCGGAAAGATTTTCGTAATGATTTCTCTACTGTGTGTAAAATGTAAAAGCATTGCATTATGTATTGTGTTCATTTTACTGCACGTGTGCGATGACAATACATATTTCCTGCCCGTATGTAACATAAATATTGAGGTTTGGCAGTTAAAGATATTAAATATTGGTTATAAAATTTAAGTTTTACGTTGATTCGCCCGTGTTTATTTAACTTTATTTCGAAAAATAACAAAGCTGCTGCGTAAAAATGACACGTTACGCCCGTGCAGGGAAAGGAACTCATCAGAGGGTCGCGAAGGACCCAACTCCATGGGAAGAATTAAAACATCCTTCACCCCAGAGGCAAAGAGTTACAACAACGTCTGCAGATGAAGGTGGCTTAAGGACTTCAAAGAAAAGTAATTTTACGGAAAGAAAAGAAAGATTCAGTAAATGCAAGATGGAGGAAACTGCTGATGCCACAACTGAAGATAATAACGATAAAAGTCAAAGATCGGAGAAGAGAAATTCTAAAAACTCTAATGTTCGAGGTTTTGGGCAATCCAAGTCTATCAAAATATTTGGACAGTTTTGGGTTCCTATAGATGATGCGAGGCGGATTAAGGGATTGTTGCAAAAATTGAAATCTCAAGGCTTACCCCGCAAGGAAATCTTGGAGGTTTTAAAAAACGATCGTAGAAGAGCAGAGAAAGCTGCAAAGAGGCAACGGGATAAAACATGTTTCCAGTGCAGACAGTTTGGTCATGTTTTGAGTGATTGTCCGAATTTGAAGAAGGCTATAGCAAATCCTGGGCTAGATGATATCAATGGCGATGGCGAAATGGATGGAATATCAGAACAGGGGCTGGTATGCTTCAAATGTGGATCGACTGAGCATACCTCAAGGAAATGCAAAAGAAAGGTATGGTATTCCTACTTACTACCAAATCATACATCAAATTTATTAGTTTATTTCAATGATTTATTGAAACTAATTCTATCGTTTCACATTATTTTTGTTGATTAGGGCGAGAACTTTGAATTCGCGAAATGCTTTGTTTGCTCCGGAAGTGGACATATTGCGCGCCAATGTCCTCAAAACTCCAGAGGAATCTATCCCAGTGGAGGAGCCTGCTCTGAATGTGGCTCAACCACGCATTTGAAAAAGGATTGTCCTGATTTAGTTGGAGCCGAAGGGAATTCCTCAAATGATGAAGAGGATGCTGTGTTACCTGCACTGTCAGATCCTTTCTCTTCAACAGAGTATGAACCAGTGTTTGAAGTTGATTCCAACCAAAACGATGAGTCAGAAGAGCAAAACGCTGTTGATAATTCAAAGCCAAACAATCAAGTGAAATCAAATGTTGTGGGTGGAAAGAAGAAACAGAAGAAGAAGGGAAAGCGAAACAACTCAGAAACAGACGAACCGACATTCGAATTTAACGTGCATAATAATGCAGGACCAAGTAAAAAACTTTTTAGTTTGAATTCGAATCCGAAAAAAAGAAAGATAGTGAAATTTTAGATTCTTTATTTTCTAACGCTTTTCAATTTATATGTCCATTTGATATTGATAAGTGAAATCACAAATAAAGCGCAAGAACTTTTCTCGAAACATTTATATTTTCAACGGGCTTTAATTGCGTCTTATTTTTACATTTTTTCTTTTGACAATTTGCTAATAAGACACTTTTATTACTAATATTCATTCGTCAAAGTTAGTGCTGCATCCCAAATGACTTTTACGAAATAGATAATTTGTTGACGAAGATCTTATAACTTATTTAATATTGGACACAACCGCATATTTTTAAAAGATACAATAATTTCTGACAAAATATGACTTTTGACTTTTTCCACTTTCAATGCTTCGGTCGAATATACTTTAGTAATTTAGTAACTAATTTTGGCCAATTATTCAACCTGCTCCCCCAATTTTAGGTAAAAATAATTTCCTTTCGGAATAAATCCAAAGCCAAGTGTTCAACAAAAATGACATAGTTATCAACAAACTATGTCAAAATACAATGGAAAAATTGACTGCTCTTCTAATTTTTTTTCTTTTGCTAAATAAAAAGTTTCAGTTCTCTTGCCATCTTAACCTTTTTGTAATAAACTGAAGGTGTTCAAGATAACTGCTTGACTTTTGTATTTTTCTTAATGATTACTTGTCGTATTCGTATGACTGTCGTGCGTGCATCGTTGAATTTTCGATATAAGTTAATCCAATGAATGTCGAAATTCGAAAATGGACCACTAAACAATGCTACTGCAAATGCTATAAAAGTATTTTTCTACTTTAAGATAACAAAGTAATTTATTCAGTCACTATAAATTTCTGCCATAGGCATATTGTTGTATTGTAATTCACTTAGATTTTTACACCATTACTTTAGCATTTTCACAAATATAAATATCATGTACATGTAGAATTTTTACGTAAATCGTTCGCCTTGTCTCTTGTGACTACATTTTAAATCTAAGTTAAGAGCGAGCTATAAACTTGACGGTAGACAATAATGTTGATCAATTGATCGTTCATATACATCACCGTAGGTACACTCTTTTTGGAATATTTCTGTTCTAACAAGAAAAGATGTATGCAAGGCGTGTTGAACGAAAGACACACTCAATCATTCCATGGATACATTTAGTTAACTTCAATCATTAAACAGCTTTAC
>JAHZMX010001660.1:0-23286 GCA_027743895.1 Seira musarum | reverse complement strand
CTTACATACTTCATATGATGAATGTTAATAAATCTGTCATTGCTCTCTTTTTTCTATAGAAAAGCCTCGATTTTATTTCCTAGTGTTTTTATCCCGAAAAAATGAAGAGACTCTAACGATAGACCTACAGATGAGTAAATAAGTTGATGGTTTATACGAGGGAAAGGCAGTTAAAAAGAGAGGAGTATAGAAAAGAATTGATTCGTAAACTGATGAAGTCAAGTTTGGTTGAGTGCATCAAATACTACTGCTATATTTGCATGCAACTACTACTACATACCTACCCCAGTCAAGTAAGTAAGTAATCAGCGAGAATGTAAAAAATTGAGTTGCAAAGTCACTATTACTCTCTTACTACCGCTATTTCTCTATTCAAGCAACTTGACAATTGAAGCATGATGCATGCAAGCAAGCATGCATGCATGTATTATAGTACACGCATGGGATGAGCGGAACTGGAGCTGAAGAGTGGAGTGGAGTTGAGTGAGTGAGTGAGTGTAATATTCAGTCGGTAATTAATGAGAGATCGATCTTTCCGGCTTTCTTTTGTTATTTGAATAAAGCAAAAGCCTCTTCTCCTAAAAAACCGTCATCCTACCAACTACCTACCTACCTACAAAATACATACACATGCCACACGGCGTATTAAAAAAAATGAATGAATGAGTAGCGCTATAATGAGACGGAGAGAAAAAAAATATTCTGGAATGTTCCGTTCTCTTCAGTTTAATCTACCTATAAGTTCTGGAGAAACTGTAGAAAAAAGTTTTAGTTGTGTTGTGTCGTGAGATTTGATATGAAGATGACATGACAAGTGAATTGGATTGGATTGAGAAGAGTCGATTTTAATGATACCTACATAAATACTTACATGCATTTTTGATTCCTTGATTAAGCCCCCACCAGATCATCGGATGCGGATGTGCTGGTTCGTTGACTTAACAGAACAAAATCCGTATCGTGTCGTAGTCGTATCCGATATCCACTCAACTTTTGGTTGTCGGTCGGTCGGTATCCTCATCGATCCTCCCTCACGTACTTATTTTCTTTTTATTTTGCATAATTTTGTATTGAATGAAACTAGAACCAAAAACCAGGGAAGAACGTTTGCTTACCAATATTTTAATGATTTGTGCCTTTTTCTCGGAAGAAAGGAGTATTATATGTAAAGGGTTGAAATGAGGCAGGTGCCGGTCGGCCGCAACGCAACGCAATAGAAATGGATGAAGTGGTGTGGCGGTGGTTAGTGTTATGCCTAGGATATTTTCAAGTACCTCTTCTTTTATTCAATAAAAAATGAATCTCAGACTTATGCCTACATGTATACTACTATTTTCTCTGCATCCAGACTTCCAGTCTTTCTGGAAAATGTTGATTTTACATTTTTCAGATTACGCTCTTCATCCCAAAAAAGGCTCGGATCTGTCGGATTGAATTTAGCTTCTCTATTTCTGAAAAGACGAAAGGGTTCATTTCGTTCATTCAAGTGATTACAGCTTTCCTGTATTCACAATCAATAAAATAATTTGTAAGATGGAGGATCTAGTCATCATTATTTTTTTTCGAGATTTGCTCCTTTAGTGCAAAGCTATGATCATGATCATGATATATTTTTTTTCAATGTGGAATTTGACTCCTTTCATATCATTTTGATGAGGAATGAATTCATATGTCGGTGAGCTTAATGGAAAGCGAGTGAGTAGATTTTTTTTTGAATGAGGAAGTAAAAAAAATATTTATTTTTTTAAAGCAAAGCGATCACAAAGCTCATATTCGGGATTGAATTGGACAAGATGTAGTTAACGGGGTGTATAAATTACCCGTGTATGTTGCGGCCGCGCACTTACACTTGTCCTATGTGATGTGATGTGTTCTACCCTTTTTTCTTTTCTTTAAAAATTATGCTTTTTTGGTTTTTTAGGATTTGGAATTGGATTGTTTACAGACCATGAGCCTTGTGATTACATGGTAGTTTATATCTATTTTTTGTTGTTTTTTCACCTGACTCAAAAAAATGGAGTTTTCATAAGTGATACTTAAAGTTGCGGGTGGTCGATGATAATAGCGTGTCCAGTCGTTTCAGGCATCCTTTTTTTGCTCCTTAATGTGTTTCCGTGAAAAATGCATGTGTTTTCTGAGGGGAGAACTAATCTAGATGATTTGCTTGAGTGAGGTACCTACATACATGCTTTCTTGCGGTTTTTTTATTTCATGAGGTACATTCTTGAGCTGTTGTTTTTTTCAACATGATTAAGCAGCGTTTTCAACGGAATCGATGATGTGTACGACCACGACCAAAAGAAATAGGAAAAGTCACAGTTACAGGAAACTCTAAATCACCTTATTAATTACTGGGATGGATAGAATCTCCTGTTTTGTGTGTTTTGTCAAATTGGACGTGATTGTGAGTGAGACGGAGTATGTTCGAAGAAAGAAAGAAAGAAGCAAACAAGGGAGTGGTGTTTGATATGATAGTAAAGTAGGTAGGTAAGTTGCAACTTGCAAAGTTTACGATGAGTAAAAACATTTATTTCTTTGACCATACGACAAGCATAAATACATTCCGGTGAATTGAACCATCGGCGGCGTTGGCGGTACAGAGCAAAGGGAAGGCACACTGGTCATGATAAAGTTTTTAAAGACGAAGAGGTCAGAAAGGCGATCAGCAAACATCCAATTAGTACTTTGTGTTTCCTTCTCCTTCTTTGAAAATTTGTGAACTGAAGTATCATTGAAATGGCGATATTATTATGATTTATGAGAAGGATGCCGTCTTGCTTCATTTTGACAAGATAATTAACCAGCACCGCTACCAATGTATACACAAACGTATCATATCTCTTTTTACATTCCTCATCTCATAATCATCAACATCAATTCGGCTTTTTCCTTAGATTTGCAGTAATGCATAAAATGATGATGATGTGGTGATGGCGGCGGTGATGTTGAAAATCGCAATCTATGTTTACATCCATTACTTCCTTAACTAGATATCGATTTACGGTGATAATGACAAATCAAATAGGTTGACGATCCGGTCCGCTTCTTATTTGCTTCGTTAATGAAGATATTTAAGTGCAGTTAAGGTAGTTGTAGCTACAGTTGTAGTTGTAATAAATGCCGACTACTTACTTACTGGCCAAACTAGATGAGCATTTTTTAACCTTCTTTTTTGTGCACAAAAAAAACGTCTTAATTTTATCTGGTTAAACTGCGAAAAAATGCAACTGTGCACTTCTTTGATGAGAATGAGAAGGACTCCACTTACCACTTGCGTAGGTAGCTCGCTGACTGACTGATTATTATTATGAATCATTCTCGTTTGTTTCTTAAAATTGACGTAAAAAAATCTCATCTCATCATCGTCATCATCATATCATCGTGAGTCTCTGCTCCGGGGCAACAATTACCATTAAATATGGATAAATAATAGCAGGGACTTTTGTTTTGTGTGCCTAGTAACTTTCCTTTGCTTCATGAATCATGTAAATCATAATACGTCCCGATTCCGATCTCGTTTGCTTATCTTATCCCATTCCACAAGAAGGAATGCAGGACAGGACGAAGTTCAGAGAGGAATGAAATGAATGATGATGGTCATTTTTGTGCTCATTATGAATTTAATCGATACCGACGAAAAATATTGATATTGTGTGTGACTAATGCACTCTTTTACGAGATTCTTTTGTTTGACGATTGAATATCAATATGAAAATCATGATGATTGGAATTCACGAAGAAAGTATGCATGTGGATGTGATGTCATTAGGGATTTGGAAAAAGAGGAGCAATTTTTTGATGAGAAAAAATGAGAACCTTGTATCATGTTGACTGATTATTCGTGTGTAACCAATCAAAAAAATCAGGTGTGGAGATGATTACAGGAGTAAAGAGAGAGAAAATACACGTCATAAACTAGGATGAAATTGGCCTATCAGTTAAGGAAACAAGAAACGTAAATAAACAAGAAGAAGAAGAGGAAAGGCAGAATTTGAAGAGAAAAAAAAACGAAATCATGAGAGAAGAAGAGACCGACTGCATCTATTATCGTAATTACTAATGAAAGGTACCCTTTTACCTTCTGTAATAAAAAATGAAAAAAGGAGCCGGGCCGCTGATATGATGTTAGTTGATTCGATGCCGCCACCGCTACCGCTCAAGAGCCTCTTTAAGTGAAATTAGGAGAAAAAAAGGAGAATCTTGTTAGCAGGATAGTAGTAAGCTGATGTGATATGATATAATGTGATGTGTTTATATATGTAACTACGAAAAAAATTGCTAATGTGTGTGCTTCTTTTACCACTACTACTCCTAAATACTACCTACCTACTTATCAAAATTATTCGGAGAGAATCAACTCGTAAAATAAAGTAGCGGGAAAAAATAAATACCTTGAGATTATAATAGAGCTACAGCTACACTTAAGTGGGAACAGATTGACTGTAAAAAATATCTTTTGCTTTTGCTGCTGCTAACTAGCCCAGCTGTACTTTAAATCATCCAGGCCTTGAGGGTGTGTTTTGTTATCAAGAATAGGTATAGAAATGGGACGGAAAAAAGACCACCCAAGATTATCAAAGTGGTAGCTCAGTTTTTGTCGCATAACATAATACATAATCCTCTGAAATCAAGAATCAAGTCTAACTGTCACGCGATACGTTTTGAATTAAATTCGCTATTGTATTGTGTGAATCGAAG
Source organism: Seira musarum (assembly GCA_027743895.1). NCBI lineage: Eukaryota > Metazoa > Arthropoda > Collembola > Entomobryomorpha > Entomobryidae > Seira > Seira musarum. The sequence goes on along the minus strand of JAHZMX010001660.1, from coordinate 18,588 downwards.
AAAGAAAACAAGACAAGACATTCTTCTCCTTTTGGGCAATGTTTGTTTACAACACTTTAAATATATATCAAGGGCAATTTTAACTGTAGATTTTTCTCTGAAGAGAAAAAAAAATGAATTGGATTTAAGTGCAAAAAATTACATTCATGCTTAATTGTCAACGAAGAATTGGTCACGTTATTACTATTACGGTCTCATCTCGTCTCATCGCATCCATTTTCTTTTTGTAAAATCCTCTTCTGTGACTGATGACGATTGAAAAGCTAGATTAGGCTTGGTTGCCTCATTCTTTTGTGGTGAGATTCATGCCTGACCATAAATATTTGTACATGTTTTTCTTTGGATGGTCACTATTGTTGGTGGGCTTGCTCGTTCTTGTTCATTTCGTTTCTCGCTCTTCTCTCCGGTTGGTTAAGTAATTTCAATTTGATGTGCAGTTTTTTCTGCCACTTTTTATTTTCACTAATGGTCATTGTCATTTTTTTCACATGAGACCAGCACCAAAAAGCAGAACTGGCCAGTACTGGCTCATTCGTTCATTTTTTCATTTCGCATTCATGTTTGCGGCCCATATAATTCCGCCAATAACGAGAAAGAGTGAGTCTAATGAGCCAAAGATAAATTCTCTTATTAGCTTAATTTCCAGTCTAATCTTGCACATTTTGGAATAGTTGAAGGAGAAAAAAAGAATGCAGAACAAAAAAGAAAAAGGAATGCTGATCTGTATTTTTTGCTGGAGTGGGAGATCTAGTTTCTAGGAATGTGTTTTTGTAGTAGTTTGTGTGCAGTCAGTCAATCAACTAATAAACGTTAGCAGTTTACTGCTCCTTTCTTCTCTAAAAAATGTTTTAGGGGAGACGGAGACATGCCTTTACGTAAAAATCCACACATTTTTTTCTCCTTAATCTTCTTTAAATCAGCATATTATGTAGGGTCTTGCTATTGCAAAAAAAAAAAATAATCTTTTATAAGTGTAGTTGTAAGAACCAGACTGTGGTTTGGATTGGTTTGGTTTCATAACGTCTTTGATCGCTATTCCAGATAACCCCCATGCGTGCTACAAGACAGTAAAAATTTGAATGTGAGCAAGCATAAACATAATACGTATGCATATAATAATAATAACAATGATGATAATAATAATGATCGAGGAATAGGCGAGATTATGTATGTACCTATGCTGGAGTCACAACACAACTTGGAGAAGGAGTGGTACCGTCCTGGTGGTTCTCTCTGGTGCCAATCAGTATTGTTTTGTTAATCACCGGATGAATTATTGTCAAGCATGTTCATGACCACATGGCTTCCTTGTTTTTCTTTGTGAGAAGTTTCATGAATTTTTTTAAACAATCCGCGCGATTTTGACCAACACAAAAATGTCTTTTTGGAGAAAGCAATCATTGAAAAAAGCGATTGCAGTTTGTAGTTTCGATTCAGTTTTGGGTACTGTAATGACAATTTTAAACTTTCTTAGTCTTGCTCAAATGCTATAATTTTCGCTCCCATCCGGTTTGGTTTTGATCTCTTAAAAGGTATTTTACCGACGTGATTTTTTATCTTGATTGCGACATGATATGATTGCCACATTAGATCATATGCGAAATTGGTTTTGAAACAAATATTTCGAATATTTTTCTGCACATGCTGATGATAAGATTGTATTGCATTAAGGTCATCCAACAGTCACATCCTTCTGAATAATTTAAGAAAGTCAAACTAGATCAGTATAAATATTATTTTATTTATTATCATTATGAAGGTCAGGATCTTAGGAAATCCACGTAAAGAGATAATTTGATCGATTTTTGAAAATAACAACTTTCTACAGAAAATAATATAGGACAGGTTTATAATAAAATTTTGATGTGTGTTCTTGCGCGTCAGTCATTAAAAAACATGAAATGACGAAGATTCTCAAACGCAACAGATTACTCCCGCTTCTGGTTCTTAAATTTCAGCTGAATAAAATTGATATGCCCTGCAAAGTAGGCGTAATAAACACAGTGACGATTTGGAAGATAATTAAAATTAGAAATGTACAAGCATTGCACAGTTCACAGTAACAAGTCGTTTTGTTTTAAACCAAAAAAAATCAAGACATAACTCTGTTATCTACATTGATGAATGTTTTCCTGGTCATTCACAATACCTAAATTAGGAGCTTGATGTGTGGCATAACATATATCAAGCACCTATGCAGTAGATAATAGTTGGGCAAGATTGAAAGGAAAGAGGTTGTTAGCTCCAAGTCAGTAATTCGTGTAGTTTCTTACAATTAGAGGCAAAGCCGCTGCAGAAGAAGTTATTTCTTCAGCATACATTAAGAAAGTAAGTAAAGCATACTCAATACCCATCATCATCTTTTTTTTCTACAAAGAAGCGCTACCCAATATTTACAGAATGCGATGCAATAGAAGCTGAAAGCCCTTTTCTCGAGCGATGAGCAGTAGTAGGTACATAATGATAATGCTCTTGGTGCAAAAAACAAACGTCGGCATTTTCGCAATAAAGGAAAGAAAGGAAGGGGGTGTGTATGTGTGACTGCTCCAGCTTACCATCATCAAATCATCATTCAAACTGTCTGTCTGTTTATACGTAAAGTAGGTACTTACTTACCTCGTTTTTTATTGTTCCGTGGATTGCCTTAGTGCATAAAATGCATTTCTCTCGTCTGACAACGAGAGACACACACATTGAAAAAAATAACAACATTTGGGAGAAGAGGAGATCCTTGTTAAGTGAATTTTTTTTTTCTATGATGATGGCGGGTGAAGGAATGAGTGATGTGATGGACAAGACAATTTTTTTCTGCATTGTTTGCCCATGTGAAAAGGAAGGCGAATCGCATTATGAAGTGATGATGCACTTGCAACATGCAACTTTTTTTGTCTTGTTCTTGTTGATGGAATTTATCAGCTTTTAAACTTGTAATTCATCATCGATCTCCTCATTCATGTGTTGTAAAATAGGAAAGTTCGGAAAAGCAGCAAAGTACTTAAGCTAATGTGGTTACTGACACTTGCTTGCTTACGCTCATTGTCATTTTTTATTATCCTGGCCTGGCTTGGCTTGAATTGAGAAAGTATTATTTTGCTGAAGACAAGACACTCCAAAACTACGGTTGGTTTTTTCGTTTCATCAAGCGACAACAAAAGGATTGCGAGCATGATTATTATTATAGAATGAATGATGATGAGATGAGATGATGGGCGCATTTGGTTAACCAGCCGAGCCTATTTAGCTTATTGCCTGCTCAACACAGCGGTACTTGAGGTTTTTTCTGTAGGTGCGATCTTTTTAATCTCTTTAGTTAGACGGATGCCGCTCAGCAATCATTTCTTTTGGGCGATCAGACAAGGTTAAGGATGGTCCTTTACAAAAAAAATATCTTATTGCATCCAACTGAGCCATTTGCCTCCTTTTCCCCATGATTGTAAGTGAGTGAGCCAGCGCACTTATATTTTTTTTCTTTCGTTGGATTAACTTTATACCTGTTATTCTCCCATCAATCCATTTTTATGCTCCATTCTTCACCACATTTTTTGTCTCGTTTGTTTGCGTTCACTGTTTTTTATGTGTCATAAACTACCTTATTATCTGCTCCTATCTGATTCATTTTTGTAAGGAAGGTACTTACTTCACTGCTTCGCTCTATTATTCCTTTCCCTTCACTAGTTTTAGTTTTGATCGTAAAATATGATGTGGTGTGCACACGATCTTAATGTTCCTTGTCAGTTTAATTGTTTACTGACCACGTATCATTATTTTCAACAAGCAATGGCAATAGTAATAGCGACGGAGGGTAGGGTAAGGTAAGGATAGGGATCATTTCCTTTTGAACAACTTTAACTCGTTTTCACCAACCACCATTTTTTCTTTAGAATTACAATTGGCGATTGTGAAGGTATTTTGTGCATTTTTAAAGTAAAAATAGACAAAATGTTAAGTTATGATAATGAAATGACGGAGGAGATCACGTATAATTTAGGAAGTCGTTATTATCATCATCGCAATCATCTTTTTATNACTGCTTCGCTCTATTATTCCTTTCCCTTCACTAGTTTTAGTTTTGATCGTAAAATATGATGTGGTGTGCACACGATCTTAATGTTCCTTGTCAGTTTAATTGTTTACTGACCACGTATCATTATTTTCAACAAGCAATGGCAATAGTAATAGCGACGGTGGGTAGGGTAAGGGTAAGGATAGGGATCATTTCCTTTTGAACAACTTCAACTCGTTTTCACCATCCACCATTTTTTCTTTAGAATTGCAAATTGGCGATTGTGAAGGTATTTTGTGAATTTTTAAAGTAAAAATAGACAAAATGTTAAGTTATGATAATGAAATGACGGAGGAGATCACGTATAATTTAGGAAGTCGTTACTATCATCATCGCAATCATCTTTTTATTAGAGTGCACTTTACAAAATAAAACAACTTTTACGTGAACTTGTTCCCGTGAATAAGAGCAAATAGTGCCCATAAGGCTGACGGAGGAGATCACGTATAATTTAGGAAGTCGTTATTATCATCATCGCAATCATCTTTTTATTAGAGTGCACTTTACAAAATAAAACAACTTTTACGTGAACTTGTTCCCGTGAATAAGAGCAAATAGTGCCCATAAGGCGCATTTTTTTCCTCAAGAAAGAAAATAATAAAAAGCTTTGAATGCATTATTGCATTGCAGTGTAAGCATTTGTCTGACTATTTAATATGAGCACTCACGATCAAGAAGGGAACGCAATGATGATGGCCATAATGATAATGATGACAGTGATTATGGTGATTGTCATTAGTCCAGCGGCAGAAACTGAACAAGTGCAAGTCCAGAGGGAAAAAGCAGAAAAGGTTTATTCGCGTTACGATGATATTTGCCCGAACAAAAAAAATACTCATTTTTTTCATCCGATCAAAACATTTAGATTTGGTGGAATTTTTGGTTTTTTTTCATACATCCCGATTTCTTACAATACAGTTACATGTTTTTGTTGTCTTGTTATTCTCGTATTGTTGTTGGGCGTTTGAACGAAAAAAATCCTGATCAATGTCGGTCTGGCATGTAACTTATTGGGTTACATCATGATACAATTACAATACAAAGCCTTAAAGACTTTCGGTTTCCTTCTTTTTACCATCAAAATTCCCTTTTTTATCCGTTTAAGGTTCCTCTCTTAAATCTTGTTTGTGGGTGTATTTCACCATTCATACTTGGAAGGAAAGACATGTTGCTAACAAACAAGATCATTATTACAGAGAACTGTCCATTCTTATAAAAAAATGAAGGTATGTTTGTAGTAAGTAGCAAAAGTCCTAATCCTCACGTCGGCGATTTACTCATGACACCCCTTGTCACAGTTATGAATGAATGATGTTGATCGTTGATGTGTTGTGCTGTGCAGGGACGTTGTATGGATTTCATTTAAGAAATTGTCATCGTACATGTCACAGTCACGTCACTTACTACTACCCACTACAAACAATTCCCAAGTGGAAAACATTTTTTATGACAATACAATTTGGAAACGGATTTTTTTCTGAAGAATTAGGCATGTCTTACAACGATTCACCTTAAATGCAGGCTGCAGACACACACACGAGGTTGGAGAAGAAACCACAGAAGTTCTTGCCCATATACCACAAAAAAGAATGCATGTTTCACATGCGACAAGTTTAACAACCGATTTTCATGCAGTCACTCATCGAATTTGATAGGGATCTCTGATTGTGATTATGCGCTCAACGCCCACATAATCGAGTTGTGTTCTTCTCAAGAAAAAAAATTTTTTTGGTGACTGACTGGCTGGTTGGTGGTAAGTAGGAGTAGCCGTGCGTTTACTAAAGCAATGACAAATCATATTGTAACGCAGAAAAAAAAGAAAGCAATTCTTGTTCATGTTCATATACTTCCAAAGAATGTGGACAGGTTTTGTCATAAAACGCAACCTACCTTGCTTCTTTATTTTTCCCTAATGTCATTTTATGAGGAGGATATCATCATATATTACATTTAAAAAAAAAAGAATGAAACCTTAGTTGGCGCATTAGAGGACTTGCCAACACGTCATCCCACAAACAAGGCTTTTTTTATTCATGTCTTCTCATATTTGCTCCTTACCACTTATGACTATGTGGTAGGTAGGTGGCCTATTGCTTGTGTTTGTGGTTTATTTTTCAAGTTTCGAATCTTTTGCGAATTTTACTGGAAAAAAATCCTTTGATTTAATTGCTTATGAAAGGTGAAGTGAAGTCTTGATGCTATTTGGTGTGGTGTGTTGTGGTGTGTGGGGTAATATTTTTAGCTGTGGTCATTAATCTATGCAGATAATTTTTTATTGCTTGGTCACTCCACCCTGAGCTGATGAAGTACAAGAGCAAGTTGCAGTTGTTGTTATTGCTGATGTTGATGCTGACGTTGGAATATTCCTGGCAATTTACATCGTAATCATGACTATGGCCATACGATTAAAAAAATCTTACGATGCATGTAAATGTGCGATGATGATGAGCATTTATAAGATGTAAAATGTTAATTCCACTTTTTTTTTCTCTCTCTCTTCTCAACCAACTTCAACTTGATTTTTTTTGTAATGGGTGTTTGCGCTTTCCTAGTGCCTAATAATCATTCGTTAAAGATACAACGATACGGGAGTTTGACTGATGAAGAAAAAGTGCTTGGATAATGAGAGAGCATGCACACGGCACAGCAGGTTCACGTTTTGTTCAGGAAGATAACAACAGTCTGGGCGAAAATCTTGTCCATCAACATCAAACTGGACTGGCTTAACTGGAGAGAAACGTAGGCATAGGCAAAGATTGAATTCTCTTAAGCACCAGGTGTCTTCAAACAGTCTTTGGAGAAAAAAAATGATGATTAAAATTTTGGTATGAACACGCAACAGCATTATCATCCACTTTTGGATTTCAAACCCTTATCAAAAGAAAAGGAGGTTAGGGTTGCCTAACTGCCTAAAATAGGTCTTCTGTTCTGTTCTGATTAGTTACTTCACTCGACAATTATAGAGCTGTCGACCTCTCTACTAATATTAGCATAATAACACATAAATGCTTTCTCACCCTGGTTAAAGTCTTTCCAAGGTTTAATTACGAATAAATCATGTCGCACACACAACTCCAACTTCTGGATTCCAGTATTTTTTTAAAAGCTTCTACTTCATAGAAAATTGCCATTTTGCCAGAAGCAATATTTTTTTCTCTTTCTTTTTTGGAACAACGAGGCATTAAATCATCGCATTCCTTCTCCATCATTATTATTAGTTTTGGCAGTCATTCCATTCCATTCCAATCCAGTAGCGATGTTGCATTCAACTTTGACTACGCTTCTTAGCTTTCACGTACTTAAGTAATTAGCATTAGCAATGAACTGTCACCGGAGGAATGTTACTGGCGCCGGAATGTGTGCTCATGAACTCAAGCTCATGTGAGGTGAAAAGTCTTTGCAATCAACAGCATGCATACTTAATTGTTGTTGACAAGCATTTGTTGGCACTACAATTTTTGTGTGTGTGTGGAATAAATGGAGTGTGTACTGTGTTGTGTACCGATCTTTTCGCGGAATGGAGTGTGAATGCAAAGTCAAGAGAACAAACGGGGAGCGAAGAATTTTCGGTGACAGCATCACGATTTATTGTAATCGGAGGTCGGAGGCAAGACCAATACCATGGNAGCTCATGTGAGGTGAAAAGTCTTTGCAATCAACAGCATGCATACTTAATTGTTGTTGACAAGCATTTGTTGGCACTACAATTTTTGTGTGTGTGTGGAATAAATGGAGTGTGTACTGTGTTGTGTACCGATCTTTTCGCGGAATGGAGTGTGAATGCAAAGTCAAGAGAACAAACGGGGAGCGAAGAATTTTCGGTGACAGCATCACGATTTATTGTAATCGGAGGTCGGAGGCAAAACCAATACCAAGGAACATGTGAAGGTTGATATGAGAGATTAGCGCAAAGAATTACGAGGAAAAATACTTTTTTCGCAGTTGAGTTGACATAAGCTAAGCCAAATCGAAAAAGACGCTTTTGAGTGTGATGCTGATGTCAACGTATGTATTTTTTGCTGTGAAGGAAGCCCTCACTCGAAGGATGGTTAGATTAACACTTTTTTTCGATACTTTTTAGCTACGGCTACACGGTACGATTAAAATAAAAATGCGGGCTCGACGGGACACCATGAAAAAAAACTTTTCACTTTGTGAAGAAACTATGAAAAAAAAACTTTTCACTTTGTGAAGAAACGAGATTCACAGTGTGGGATGGGGTAAAATTTGCACGATATTTTTTCTCGGTTAAATTGAAAAAAAAATCTTAGAAAGAATGAACGAACATCAAAAAACTTAAATATATTTATGCGCTTACTTACTTCGTCGTGTGAGAATATTATGTACCTTTTTTGTGATTTTCATTAGGTTCGACGGAGAATTTCTCCGAGAACATGATGAAACGCCTTTTAATAATGCATACGTAATTTTATAATGAATAGCTAGAAAATGCTATTATTGTATGGTGGTGATGTCGTTTAAAGGTGCAGCATGATCACCACCATCAAAATTCTTCCTTTTCTTTTTTTTTCACCTTAATGCAAAAGTCCACATCTTATTGCTTTATCATGTCCATCACTGCAATAAAAAACCCTGCATATTTTTCAACTTGAGGATTTGCACAAGAAGACAAGGTACATTATAACACAAGATAATATTATAGCCCAGTTAGATCAGAGGTCAATTACATGGAGGGGAATTTCAAAATGGATAATGATAATGTACTTACCATAGAATTTATTTTTTNCACCATCAAAATTCTTCCTTTTCTTTTTTTTCACCTTAATGCAAAAGTCCACATCTTATTGCTTTATCATGTCCATCACTGCAATAAAAAACCCTGCATATTTTTCAACTTGAGGATTTGCACAAGAAGACAAGGCACATTATAACACAAGATAATATTATAGCCCAGTTAGATCAGAGGTCAATTACATGGAGGGGAATTTCAAAATGGATAATGATAATGTACTTACCATAGAATTTATTTTTTTAAGCTTGTTCTTCACCTTTAATTCTGGAGAATATTCTTTGCTAAAGGACTGGGCTGGTTTGGTTAAAAGAACCATTCACATTTCAGACCTTATCTAATCTAATCCCTTAAGGGAAGTGAAATCAGCCTCCTAATTTTTATTTAGCGTGACGTTTGGCTTTCAGTCATTCTTTCTTGATGATGATGGTATGACTGTGTTTATTATCATTCCTTGAATACGATTAGAGTAAAAATACATTAGCATTTTTTCTCTTGTGTCTGCTTACACTTACACTAATAATTATGCAGGAAGATCCCTTTTAAGTTATTAACAAAGTGTTAATTTCGGGTAATAATAGGATAGCACTATTTTTACAAGGAGGGAAGATATATTTCACCTTTTTAAATATGTGTGTCAGCCCAGTCCAGTCCAATCCCATTGGATTGGAGTGAACCCTTTCCCACTTTTATGATATGGAATGGAGTGTAAGTGTACTGATGACACGGAAAAAATACTTAAGTTTAGATTTTTTCTGGGAGAATGGAATAGTGTTTTTAAGTTTCTCCAACATAACAGCCAAAACGAATGCATACCTGCATGCCTGAGTGAATAAACGCAATAAATCTAAAAAAATACGAGGGGGAAAATATTTGGCACTTGGCAGGTAGGAGATAATACCATGAAAAAATAGTTTACGTTTATAAATACTTTTTAGGGTTCATAATATTATCCCTTACGTAAGTAATGTAATTTTGTGAGTGAGTGTGCGTACGCATAAAGAGGCATGCATGATTCAATGTTAATACCATTTTTTTACCTCTGAGCCTTCATCATCATCATTTTCAGGCTCTCTTCTTTCCTTTTTGTATGATTTACTGTGAAAATTGATTCTGCCTGAGATTTACACTGCGTAAATCCCCTCACTACTTATGCTCAAGAGTGGAAACGTGAAACAAAAAAATGAGCATCCATCCACGTCCACATCAACATCAGTTCAGTAGTGATTTATTTTGTCCAGAAGAAGTACGAGTATGAGCGTGGTCATGGGGTACATGTAGGTACATACAAGAATGAAATGAATGATAATGGTACTTGGCTTCGATTTTCACCTGCTTAAATAGCCAGAACCAAACCCGGTAAAATTCATTGCCATGTTGTCAGCAACAGCAGGATGTCTGTGAGGAGCACATGGAAAATTAGTGATGCCATTGGGATATGGATATGGGATTGCCTGGCATGGCCTGGCTTAAGCCATCATCTCTCTGTCTTTGTTATCTTTTATGATGCATTGTTTACCCCGCTCTCCCTGCAAGTGACAAATACTTATCGAACCGTTCTAATGACACAATCACAATCAGGTGTCAGGTTGATGAAAAGAATGGAATAGTTTTCACAAAAAGTTCCCAGTAACCTTAAATACTTCTCGTTTGACCGGATTACCAGTAGTGCATCTTGTAATCCTCAAAGTGAAATATGAGGAAAGGAAAAACTGATTGAAAAAAGGGTTAAGAGGCATAATTGAAATTTTTTGGTTGAATGTTACGTTAGACAATCCAATTCAATTGCTTTCGTATCTCCTTTCGACCATATCTCCTTCAGTAATTGGGAATTTGCACTCGCCATTCGTTCGCAGATGTGCAATGGTAGCTGTAGAAGTAGTGCTATTCATTCTTGTAATTGTAAACAAAGTAGAAAGTCGTTAAAGATGGCTCTGATTGTGAGATTAGGGCAAATAAAATAGCTTGGCTTGGCTTGGTTTTGTTATTGATTTCAAAGTTGACTTGATCTGCCGCTCCTTCATACCCCCAATTTCTTTTTCGTAACAGAAGCCAAGCATTTTGGTCGTTTAATTAAATGCTTTTGTGAGATAAAAAAGATGGCGATGATCCGATTGAGATTGAAAAAGCAATAAATTTCTCCTTTTGAGCTGCTCACTCCTTAAGATAATGATTAAGGCTTGTTTGTTACATGTAAATTAGATGATGAGGAGGAGAAGAGAGAGAGAGAGAGAGAGAAAAAAAAAGAGGGAAAGATCAGTTTATGGGATCAGAGGTATAGCCACAGCCACATTATACATACATAAGCACATATCTCAGCATAATGTAGCATTCAAGGGTCGGAGAAGCAGTTGTTACAACCACAGCCATCAAGTTTTTTGTATTATGTAAGGTTATGTCACGCCATAAATTTTAGAGATCACTTCCCCTATGTACCTGCCCGGGGAGGATTACACTTTTACTTGAGAACAAAAGAATGTGAGAATGGATATGATGTGATATTAAGGTGATGCTACCGCATTATTGTTTTCTTTTTACTAATACGATACTGTACGCAGTAATTTCCATCACTTTGGTTTGGAAAGATAAGGACAAGAAGGAGTACGAGTACCATTTACACCGCACATATTTTTCGTATCTGATTACACGATGATCATGATCATGATAATACTTTTTTGGTGTGTAGGTGTTTTGCGTAAGCCAAGTCAAAGCAAATCTCAAACATTGATCCGTTGCGTTGTATCGCATGAAATATGATCAAACATTTATTTCGTAGAATGTGATTGTGATTGTATCCCATCCTCCTAACAATTGGATATAGATCAGGACAGGAGCAGAGGAAAATTCATCTTTTTTTTGCGTTTGTTTGACTTTGACTCTGCAGTAATTGAAGTCGTGCGTTCCTCTGTCTACCTGTGATGCGATTTGCTCTATAAAAAGATAGTGTCTTGTTACAAGAGATTTTTCAAACTTCAATTTTTTTAGTGTCGGTTTTTTATCAACAAAACATCTCATATTGAATAATAATAATAATAATCCTATCTATGATACGATAAAAAAGGTTGTATTGTGTGTGTAGTGCAATAACAATAAAAAAATATACTTGGGCTGAATCGTGTATGTATCTGCATACGACTACTATTAGTAGGTATAAAGGATTTCGGGAAACGATTTTTGTTAAAGATACTTTTTTTCTTCTTGAAGGATGCGAACAAAAGAGGTCCAACACACCCTCATCATCATCTCCTCTCGTTTTCTTCTTTACGAGCCACCCTCCGGGTGAGATTTTTCTAAGCTTTTTTTTCTCTTATCCTTCCCCACAAAAGCAAAAGATGAGATATGAGATGGAGATTGTAGATTGTATTGGTAAAAGAAGTGGTTGGTTACTTAGTTGGTGTGGGTTTTTTTTGCCGAGTTTGTGCTTTTTCGTTTGGTCAATAGCCAAAGACCTGCGCTACCTCCTGTTTTACCTAAATAGTTTGGAGTAATCCAACGAAACGGTTTTCTATACGAAATGAACAAACAAAAGGAGTAAAGCATTTTTTTTTTTGCTACACTCCAATTTAGCTGGTGGCTGGATGGATGGCTGGTTAAGAAAGCAAGAAAGCCCTCAGTCACTGATTCTTAGAACAAAGTGGGGCAAAATCTAGAAAATGCAAAGGTATACCTTAAACCTAAGAAATCGAAATAGTGCTTGTGAAGCAACTTTGGTAGTAGAATTCGATTCCTTTTTCTTTATCTCTATTCACTTCACTATATCATCATTCTCATCATGATTATGAAAGTCAACGAGATGAAAATCCGAAATCTCGCATTGCCTCTAGTCTGCCATGGCATGTATATTGAACTAGCTTTGCTTAATAAGCGACAGTAACAGCAATAGCAATGAGAAGTACCTTCTCGATGCCTTTTAGCAATCTAGCAGGCAAAAGGGATTGTCTTGACTTGGCTTGGTTTTGGTTTTGGTCCTCAAAAAAATATCTCGAGAAATAAAAAAAATCTCGCTGGAAGATACTTAGATGTATTAAAGTCCGTATTTAGGGTCGTCTTTCTTGAGGAGGAACGATGAAAACTCGAGAGAAACAAAATATGTATTATTTCGTGATGAGATGAGGATGACGATGATTTTGTATAATGAACTGTACTATGTTCGAGTTCGAGACTTTCGTTTCGACGAAGCGTTCTGGGAACGAGGATGCCTGGTAGGAAGGACTAAATTCAACTTGGCTTTATGCATTTATTTATGTAAGAATACGTTTTATAAACGGACATGACGGGAGGTTTTCAAGTATCATGCCGAGAAAACAATGAGCTCACTGGCCTTGAAGAGGATCGAGTTGAAGAAGAATAAGAGAATCCCTATATCTCCTATTCACTGAACCAAGTTATAAGTATTTTTTTCGTGTGCATAAAGGAGAAAAGATTCGCTTCTAGTTTAGCAATGACATGAAATTCATTCTTCTTCTGTGGGAGAATTCTGTCGTTAACAGATCTTCATCTCTCCAATCCACTCCACTCTACTTACTTTTCCTAAGAAAAATGACGAGACAAGAGAGTGGGAGGATAGTATTATAAAATTGATTCACTTTCTTTTCTTCGTAAAAGACACCTTTTACTTCGTTAATGAAAATAACCTTTTCTTACACAATCACCACCAATCAGTTTTCCTTTCGCAATGACATGACTTTCCCTGACTTGAGTTGACATTTAAAAATTTTGTTTGCAAAACCTATTAAGATTGCAAAAGAATTTGATTTTAATGATTACGAAAGATCAAATCCAATCCAGTACTGAACTGACCTTTTTGCTAAATGAGAGGGAGGGCCATGAACTTTACAAATCGAGATTTCAATTTTTAAACCAAAATCCACGCAAGAATGTGTAAATACCTACGTACGTAATGTGTATTTTCCCTGAGTCATCATTATGCATAAACTTTGTTTGCTTTTTTGTTTTCTCCTAGAAAGGAACACAGCTTCTCCTTGTTTTTCAGCAATTTTTCATGCTGGAAAGGAATTTCTTGCATTTTCATTCATTCATTCACTCAAAAAAAATCCTTTGTGATTTTCTTCATTCATTTATTCAAGCAAACATTTTATTTGCCATTGCCACTGTGACTGTGCAGGTAACATGAGCGCCTCAGAATCAGAGAGATATTTTTTTGGCATTATACAACCTACTACATACACTACACTACCTTGCATGGTATTTTCTTTATAAAAATGTGAATGCAAAGTTAAGTAACTTCCAAGGCTTCCGGCGGTGGTGGTGGTAGCGCTAGAGTGTAAATAAATTTAATAAATACAAGTAGTTAGGTATTTAACAATGACTTGAATCCTTTCAAGAGGAATTTTTTTTCTTCAGAATAAATATGCATGCAGTTGAAGTTGAAGTAGTTTGATTTTCTTCATTCATTTATTCAAGCAAACATTTTATTTGCCATTGCCACTGTGACTGTGCAGGTAACATAAGCGCCTCAGAATCAGAGAGATATTTTTTGGCATTATACAACCTACTACACTACACTACCTTGCATGGTATTTTCTTTATAAAAATGTGAATGCAAAGTAAAGTAACTTCCAAGGCTTCCGGCGGTGGTGGTGGTAGCGCTAGAGTGTAAATAAATACAAGTAGTTAGGTATTTAACAATGACTTGAATCCTTTCAAGAGGAATTTTTTTTCTTCAGAATAAATATGCATGCAGTTGAAGTTGAAGTAGTTGTGTTGTTTTTTGAAGAAATTTTTATGACTAGAGAAAAAAGTCAAAAAGGATAAATTAAATAAGAAAAAATGTGAAAATAAAGCGATCCATGCATTCTTTTATAGAGGTGGCTTAACCACTTTGAAAAAAGAAGCAGGAAAATTCCATCCAGTTTTTTTTCTTAGTTTTCATTCACGCAGCAGTCCTCACTCTGTAGCACACTACACAGTTTTAATAAAAAAGAGATTATTTAATGGAGACGCTTATTTAATACCTTTTGTCAAATGAATTCATTGTTATAACCTTCTTTATTCTCTCTCTCCACTCCACGGTCCAATTAAAACAGATTCGGAAGATGTCTTGCTGTGAAGAAATTTTCATTTTTTTATTTAAAACTTTGGAGAATAGAAAAAGAAAGAAAAAACAAGTGAGTTGAGTTTAGAAAGTATGATTTGACGAAATGAAATTGGGAGTGAAGTGAGTGAGTGAGTGAGGGATGATAATGAATGGAAATACGGTTGTTTCAATGAATTTCAAAACGTAAACGAACCTTGATCTTCTTTGAGTACTAGAAAATATAAAAACCTGAATGGATGGATGGATGGATATGGTTGTCTTCTTTTACCCGTAAGTAGAAGTTAATCTTAGAGAAAAAGGCAAAAGGGAGTGGGATTGGTAAGTGGTGGTACTGGTTACTTTCGTTCTTCTGAACCTATTCAACATCAACATGGATTTATTTATGACCATTCGCTACAGAGTATGCATAATAAACAGTGCAGTGAAGAAATGTTTTTACTCTCAAGAGCATTGCAGGCGCAATTGTTGTAATTTTTGTAATGAGAAAATGAAGAAGAAAAAATATATCGCTGATCATCTTTTTTTCCCTTAGTCTTGGTCCTAATATTTAATTCGGAGCTATTGGTACTCTGTCTGACCAGGTTCCAATTTAGGTTTAACTTTTTACAATGAAGATTTAGCGGGTCTGGAAGTGCCTGACTTCCCTAGTCATAGAATAACGATACTGATGCTTTTGAATTTCGAAAGGTCATTTGAGTTGCCCATTTAAAACAAAATGATTTAATACTAAATCTGATCCAGATGAGGGTATGGTAAAAATATGGCTTTGTTTTTTGGGCAACACTAATTCTAAATAAATTGTTTGCTTGTTTAGTATCATGAAATGATCGCTGCGACGATTAATTCCGGCTGTTTTTGTGCCCATTAGCCAATCCCAGTAAATGATAAAGAATGGCTTTCGCTTGAACTCACAATCACAATTACTATCAGTTCAAGTGTGTAAAGAATGCGTGAAAGCTTATTCCATTTGTCTTGTAAATAGATTGCGGAGAATAATTTATTACAGTTTAAAGCAATCCTTATGCAAGTGTGACAATCGGAATTCTCATGTTTTTCTTTTCTTTTTTTGGCTGGAGACTTGCTCACTACTCAATTGTTTTTATCTGGTTGTGTTGTGTGACCTGACTGGAATGGAATATTACTTTTGTTGTTCATTTAATTTGCCCTGCTTTACATACGATTACGTCCATGTCCATGCATGTCTTGGCATTGCCGACTCCGATACTGACTCTGGCGGCGTCGGTATCACCAACGGCGGCGGTGGTGGTTAGTTCTGGTGGGGGTGATAAGTATGAGTGTGTGTGTTTGTGTGTACGTACGCGCTCGGCAAAAGCGATGACAATGATATATTAGTGTGACTTGCTGTTGAGCCTGTTGAACAAATATTAAATTACGAGGTGGACAAGCGAAAAAATAAAAAGCGAGTTGAACTTTTCAATGTTCAATGCATTGTTACAGAAAAAGAAAGGTCTAAATAAATCCATGAAATGTATTATATTGTATTGTATTGTAACTTGACCTGTACACTTCCTCTCTCTCAAGACCCGCCGAATCTAATGTCCAATCCAATCCAATTCAGGTAAAGCACACACACACATACAAAACGCACAAAAATATTTTGAAAAGTTTTTGTGCTTTCAAGTAAAAAGGGGAATTGTGATTGTGATCGTAGATCTTTACCCATAATTTGATTTTTTTCCGTCATCGTGAAAGGCTCTCTTGCTAAGACTTTTTCCGCTGCGCTTCTTATTACTCTTATTCCCATTGCTGGGAAACTTGAAAGAAAATGAATGACTCGGTAATATTTTATTTTCTCGAGAATGTCATGAAATATTTTTTTGTACAATAAAAAGATTAAAGAATCATTCCAACAATCATTTTGAAGATGGTATGGTATGGTTGGTAGTAATAGTGGAATGGTTATGGTTTGGTCTTTTTTCTTCTTCTTGCATTATCAAAATTGGTTTTGTGATTGTGGAAACGTACAAGGTCTTCTTCCCTCCTTTTATAGTGAAAAGGGCTTACTCACCGTCTCATTTCGTCATCATCATTTCGTCGTTGTAAAAAGAAATAGAAGGATGACTTGACAAAGTTTCCTTTATTTTGTGTGCCTCAAAAAAAACTGGTAGTGAAATAATCCACCNCTCGAGAATGTCATGAAATATTTTTTTGTACAATAAAAAGATTAAAGAATCATTCCAACAATCATTTTGAAGATGGTATGGTATGGTTGGTAGTAATAGTGGAATGGTTATGGTTTGGTCTTTTTTCTTCTTCTTGCATTATCAAAATTGGTTTTGTGATTGTGGAAACGTACAAGGTCTTCTTCCCTCCTTTTATAGTGAAAAGGGCTTACTCACCGTCTCATTTCGTCATCATCATTTCGTCGTTGTAAAAAGAAATAGAAGGATGACTTGACAAAGTTTCCTTTATTTTGTGTGCCTCAAAAAAAACTGGTAGTGAAATAATCCACCGTCTCATTGCATTACATTCAACATAATTCTTTAACCAGTCTGGTCCTAACCTGGTCTGCAGTTTGAATTAAATGCGTGGGTTTCATTTTTTATTCAATCCTGGATTTCTGGAAGGGGTTCTGTTCCACATCTCACGGTCTGTTGAACCTGTAGTGAAACACACGGCAGAGGAGCCTTAATGAAGTAAGGCATGTGTATAGATTGATTGTAGATGGTTGATATTAATGCTCTGCTCATGCAATATACTGCATTCACTCTGACTCGTCATTCTAAATTATGATCTAGATTGGCTTTACATTGCACTGTCGTGTCGTAGTCGTGATTTTGATCATGCTTACGTATATCATTGGAATGAATCGGGAGGATCTAGGGACGAGAAAAAAACATGTTCCTATAATAAGGACTTTGATAAGGGATTCATGCATATTTTATTTGGCTTGGCTTTCATCACATTGCATCATGATGATGATAAGGTGAAAAAAGTGTGGTAATATTACACCCTTTGAACGGGAAGAAAATTTAAAATTAGCATGCGGCACCACCAGCCTCCAGACGCAATCATTACGTCTAATTTCATCGTTCCTTAAGGCAACTCCTCTCCGATCTGTCGTCACATTATACAAATGAGATGCGATATAAGGATCATTTTCTTCCGAAAATACATTGAAAAATCATATATCTTTTTAAGGTATTCCTTCACACATTCCTCCTGTTCATTTTCCAATTTGTTTTTAATGCGTGACCACGAACGAACGAGCGAACAAAAACTAAAATCGGAATCAAATTGGGTAGGCAGGCAAGCAAGTTTGCTTGACTTATTTTCTTGTATTAATTCTGAGGCTTTTCTGTTTTACCCTCGTAAAAAATATTCAGAATAACGAGGTAAAGGCCCAAGGGGTTGTTTCATTAATCAGAAGAAGAAATGAGAGAGAAAAGGAAAAACCAACCGAGAATTTTCTTGTTTGATGTGGTTTACTGTTCTCTTCTTGATTATTATGAATCTTATCAAAATCCGGAGTTCTTTAAGTTTTGATCCCAACCGGAATATATAGGTATGAAGAATCATGTGCTTAAGCATTTTGATTAATAATATCAGAATCAGATGAGAGCAAGTCATAATAATCATCACAATTTTTTTCGTGTCGGCCGATCAGTAATGGGAAATACTTAAAATTAGGGAAAAAATCGTGTGAAACGGAGATTGAAAACAAGAGGAAATATTATCTCATAAATAATAAGGTGA
>JAHZMX010001659.1:0-13552 GCA_027743895.1 Seira musarum | reverse complement strand
TTCCAAAGTCAAAAGTCAACTTTTATTTCTTTTTTACAATTGGATGAGCCTCAGAGAGACGGGAATGGAATTCCTGTTGGAAAAGGGTTATTTCCGGAAATGCACATTTCACACTGAAATTATTGCCGGTCCTGATGAGAGTCATGATAACTTTATATGGAGGAATGAGGACATCACAGGACAGGCCAGGACACGAGCCAAAGCCACGGAGGGTAATGGTAATGCAATAGCAATTCCAAAAAAGGACATTTTTTTGTAGATCATGAGGCAGTATTCTTCCTCGAATAATGTATTATTGCACCCAAGGCAGGAATGCAGGGCTCACTGAAGCCGAAGCAGCTTCTTAATATTAACGTGAATGACATGATTCCCTATTCCATGAATGAATTAAACTGGAAAAAAAGTAAACGGAGAAGGGAAGGCAAGACAAAAAACGAAGAAGGTAAGGAAATGCTGGAGAAGAAAACACATAAAAGTTCACTAACCTTCTCTCTTATTATTTCGGATTTTACGTGGAACTGGAAAAAAATAGGGGCTGTTCACATAATACGTTTTCATAAAAAATGGTTAGAAATTTAAGAGCCCTGAAAAACGACTGATGTGAACCACCCCCGAAAAGATTATTGACGTTTCCGGTTTAAAAAAAATGTATTGCATTTTTTTTCTTCCGCTTCTTGATCTAATTCTTTAATTCATGTAAATTTAAACGTGTTTTTTTCCGCCAACGCGACTACTTGTAATTCGGATTCCGGAAGCTTTTGATTTTCTGGATGTGGATGTGAACTCTTCTCATCATTCATTACAATAAAAGATGGGACACTTAACTTCAAACAGAAAAAATGAAATGCATCGCCGTCCTCGTCGTCGGCGGCATCACCGTCAACAAAAACTCTCCCTTTTACGCGTAGAGTGATTTGTTACTCGTCTTTGAAACAGGATGTTTGCAGTTTGTACTTTCACCAGAAAGCAAAAAAGGAAGCACTGTTTTTCCCACTCGCTTTCAGTTTTTGTTCGTACCACCAGCAAATAAAAGAAGGTGGATGTGGATGTAGTAGAGTAAGTAAAAAGGGAGACGAATCGAATGAAATGAAAATGAATGCTTTCTTCTTTTTCTTTTGAAATGTGATACATATTATACGACGACGACGACATTTATGCCACCCCATTTTGTACTACTCCATGTCGAGTTTTTAGGAGGAAGAACGTACTTAATAAAGCTGAAAGAAGTGAAAATCAGCTTCCGCTTGAGAAGAAAAGAAAACACTGGCCCATTATATTTTTCAACGATCATGATCATCATTATTATTTTTTTTATACGGACTCTCCAGCAGGGCTTCTTTTTTTTGAAAAGAGGAAGTGTTGCAACCTAACAAAACGTGAAAACATGATGGCTTTCACATACGTCTTTTCTTCCTCCGCTTTTTTTATTATTGCGCGAAAAAAGGAAGAAGAAAAAAAAAAGCAAATAATAGAGTTGAAGTTTCAAGTGCTTCTCCAGTACAATATCGCATTTATTCTTTCTTCAGGGAGTCGAGTCAAGTCGAGTCGACTCCTCCACTTGAACAGTCTAAGTTCTCCAGTATGCAATGCTGAAGCCAAGCCAAGCCAAGCCACAAGGGTCCTTTTAAATGACTTCCATTACCACATTTATTAACTTTCACGAGGAAAATACAAAGAATGGAGTCAAGGGTCGTATATTTTTTCTTTTCATTTTCTTCTTCTTCTGCGTCTTCCTCCGCGAAGAAAAGTAAAGTACAATGATTCTGCTGCTGCGTAATGTAATGACTATTGTACAATTGTAGAATGCATTGAAGAAGAAAAAATCTCATTCCACCAGATTAGGATTATATTTTTTTTTTGTCCGGGGGAAAGGACCGAAAAAAAAGATAAAGGAAATTGGTTAAGCTCGGCTCCGGAGGCGTTTTCTTCAGGGAGTCGAGTCAAGTCGAGTCGACTCCTCCACTTGAACAGTCTAAGTTCTCCAGTATGCAATGCTGCAGTAGTACAAGCCAAGCCAAGCCACAAGGGTCCTTTTAAATGACTTCCATTACCACATTTATTAACTTTCACGAGCAAAATACAAAGAATGGAGTCAAGGGTCGTATATTTTTTCTTTTCATTTTCTTCTTCTTCTGCGTCTTCCTCGCGAAGAAAAGTAAAGTACAATGATTCTGCTGCTGCGTAATGTAATGACTATTGTACAATTGTACAATGCATTGAAGAAGAAGAAAAAAATCTCATTCCACCAGATTAGGATTATGATATTTTTTTGTCCGGGGGAAAGGACCAGAAAAAAAAGATAAAGGAAATTGGTTAAGCTCGGCTCCGGAGGCGTTTAGAACCTAATTATAATTATTTTTTAAAATGGGATTTGAAAGGATTAGACCCGAGGAAAAAAATATATATTTTTTGTGTTTCGTTTTGTTTGGCAGTTTGTCGAGAGAAGGAATGAAATTCATTCATTAAAAAGAGGGAAATTTGTTTGACAGGAAATAAACGGCCGGAAGTTGAANAAAAGATAAAGGAAATTGGTTAAGCTCGGCTCCGGAGGCGTTTAGAACCTAATTATAATTATTTTTAAAATGGGATTTGAAAGGATTAGACCCGAGGAAAAAAAATATATATTTTTTTCATGTTTCGTTTTGTTTGGCAGTTTGTCGAGAGAAGGAATGAAATTCATTCATTAAAAAGAGGGAAATTTGTTTGACAGGAAATAAACGGCCGGAAGTTGAAGTTGTCCGCCTGTTGGTCAAAAAAGACTAATGTGCAGTGCAATTACTATTTACAATTCTGAACAAGAAAAACAAGAGAAAAATTCTTCATAAGCTTCAGCTATGAAATGCAGTGAAGCCGGGAGGAATAACGAATAACATTAAAAGTTTTTGAAAAGGGTGAACACACGCATTTAGCATGTAGAAATGTACTTGTAAATAGTCATGGTCAAGGCGGTAATTACACACGGGGAAGAAGCCTAAACCCATAAAACATATTTATACGGACGCATTGGACGATAAAAACTTTTTAAATGTGTCAGGAGAGCTGTGATTTATTTGCATAATGATTTTCATCTTGGAGAAGTACGGAAAGGAATAGAAAAAGAGAGAAATGAGAAAAAAGATGGAGAAGGGACTTACACCTATAGCCCCGCACCCAGAAAATTTGAAAAATATATGAGTTTTCTATAAGAAAGGTGCCTTGGGCTGAACATTCGGAAACAAGCTGTTTTTGAAAATTGCTCCCTCGGTTGTACAACAATAGGGAATTTGGCTGAAAATCTGGGATGTTTGGCGTAGGAATTTTCTTCCGGAAGGATTGCAAGGTCAACGGATTGTTACGGCTTAAGCCTAAAAACCGTTTATTAAATAACCTGGATAAATTATAACGGTTTCACCCTTTTTAATTAATTCGAATTTGACATTCAAATTGGTTTGATTGAAAATAACGAATTGGCTTTACTAATGGCGGCTGCTGATTACCCCAAAAGTCAGCCACATACCTTTTCAGCCAATCTCCCATAAATTCAGCCCATTCATTTCTTTCCTTTTTTCATTTCTGAGTTGAACAAAACTAAACTGTTCTGGACTGTTTCACTTGGATTCGGAGTGAAAAAAAAAGAAAATTTATGTGATATGATTATGTTCCCCAAGCATGTAACGCATTTTTTCCTACTCGCATCGCTATAGCCCACGTACACAATAAAAACTCCAACGCTCCGTTCAATTTGGTTTTAACCGAGCAGTATACTCTACTGTTCGAATGGTGGAAAGTGGAAAAATTTCGCAATTTTTTTTTTGAAATCCAATCGAAAAAAGGGGTATGCCCACAATTAAAATAAATTCCCTACATTCAGCTCTCAATACACGTCACCCATTCACGCTTTATTGGAAAAGGTACAAAGCAAAAGCAGTAAAGCTTGAAATACCACTTGAATTTTAAGATGCTCCGTTCCATTTAGAAAAAACTCTGGATAAAAAAGAACATTCATACATTTCGGGTACGGAAATCGAATCCAATTCTTTTAGACTTTTCCGTAACTTCATTTGTGAATTGTACTATTCAGCTTAGTTCCAGCAGGAAATCTAATCTAATCACAATTACAATCTTTACAACTGGAAACCATACTCGTACGAGAGCTAACTCATTATGCGTATTTAATCAAGTCCATTCATTCCATGAACTGACTGAGTTGACTAAAAAGAATAAAAATAATTGTAACGGTTTTAACGGTAATATGAGACCTAATGACATGATGAAACCATTTGAACATTACACCTACAACTACAACTCACGTCATTTACATTTTTAATTCTTTTTTGTCCAGTAAGTCCAGTTCCGTTCATTGTCCAGCGAAAATCTTTTTTGTCGATGTCGATATAATTTTTCCTGTCGCTGGTGCTCCATTTTCCCAAGTATTTTTACGACATCCGTGATCGTGATTATGGAGTAATCATGTCATACCATTTTTTTTAACTTTAATGGCACGCTGCTCCAGTCACCAGTCTAGTCAACTGACTCTCCAGGAATTCGACGACGACTACTTCCAAAGTTGTTGTAGTTTGTAACGATAACTATTACTATTACGGGATGATCATGA
Organism: Seira musarum; assembly: GCA_027743895.1. NCBI lineage: Eukaryota > Metazoa > Arthropoda > Collembola > Entomobryomorpha > Entomobryidae > Seira > Seira musarum. Next base: position 8,958 of record JAHZMX010001659.1, on the reverse strand, counting down.
TCATAATGGGCATGCGATGCGTTGCGTGGCGTGGCGTGATGAGATGATCTTGATGACACACAACATGCTTCCCTCCTTCCCTCCCTCCCCAGACCAGACCAGACCAGCAGAAGTTTTTTTTTGTTCCAGCCAAGCCAAGCTCAGCCCGTGAACTTTTTCCATCTGGAAATTTTCTACGCCTTTCTTCCTGCTTAATCTTCTGTCTCTGCTTTTCCAACCATGCAAATTATATCTCTCTTCGGTTGTGTTGCGTTCATGTGACCCTGCTTTATAGGCTCTTCCCAAGAATTAAATATCTCATCTCCTCCTTCATCCCAATCCAAAAAATTTTTTTGTTCAGTTTTTCTCTGTGGTTTGGTTAGCCCTGGACTCTTCATGCAATACATTGTTCCCATCAAAATGCTGACTACCACCATCAACCGCCAACCGCTAGGACTGCCATCAGCATCATTATCATTATCATCATCATCATCGAATCCACTTTCAGGACAATCTTACAACAGTAACCGTATACTACCATCATCATTTTCTTTTCGAAGAAAAAAATACTGGAAACTTTCTGGAGAAACTGGAGAAAAATTATATATGAAACAGATTTTCTCCAGGAGTTCGTTACTCTTCATCAAGCTATGATGGAAAGGGAAGGGTGTTGTGTTGCGTTGTGAGATGATTATAATGAGCGAACCAAATGCATGCATGCAATCATCAAAACTATGAGGAAGACAGTGATGAGTTTTAGACATTTTTTTCCAGGATATTTTTTTCTCCAGGAAGGAAGCTGTAAAAGCTCCCAATTTGCAATTACATAACAACTTACAACAAAACAAAAACTATGAAAAACACTGACTGAAAATGTAAATGTATTGATCGGAATTTTTTCGAGAAAAAAAATGACAGGAAAAGTATTCTGGAGAAAGAAGCCTGGAGAAGGAAGTTTTGGATTGGATGGATGGAAACACTAAAATTTAATGAGTCTATGATGAGGTCGTAAAAGATTGAACTTCCTGCCGTTTCCTTTCTTTTCAAGGAAGAAGGAAATGAGTTTTCACTGATTTTCCTCCCAATTAGTCCGTGCAAAATTCATAATTCCCATTAAGTATGAATACGTAAGAAGGACAAAATACATAAATGCCTTCGTGAATTTTGAATGAGAGAAGTCATAAAAACCTGAGCTGGATTGGATTGGAGGAAGCTAGATGAAGAGGAAGGAAAACAAAAAAATCTGGATCAGTTTCGGAACGCTGCTGGAGTCAATAGAAGTGAAAGTGGTGAGGTGGACAAAAGGTTAAACAAAAAAGGTATCATTGCAATCACAAACAGAGCGTGTAAGCGTTTAACAACTTCCTTGAAAATTAGCTGGAATATTGGAAATGATCACAGCACGACAAACAATCGCAAAAGAATAAAGAGCAAAAAATTCGATTTCTCCAGAACCAGAATGAATGTGAAAACTCTCAAATGAGGGATTTTCAATGAAGCGGTACATTCCGTTTCATCCCAAAGGTTTCATTAAGCTTATTCAGGCACGAGGCGAAGGCAACAGGATTTTTTTTCATGGGGTCGTTCACATTCGTGTCTTCGTCCTAAAAAATTAGCATTTATAAATTAATGACTTTGATTGGTTTTTAAAAAATGCCGATGTATTTTAAGAAAAAAATTAATTGGTTTTGTAAGTTTCTTGCAAAATAAATCGTTCAATTTACAAAAATGAAATATGCATATCACACGACATAAAACATGAATGACCTTAGATTTGCGACCAACGAGAAAAACAACTTTGAGTAAATAATGCAGCATATTTCGTCGAGTGTACAAACAAAAACTGAGCCTATCCAGAATGGACTCTTTTTGAATAAGGAATAATAGCGTTTTCCAGTTTTACTAAATGTATATATTTTTTTTCATAGTAGAGAAATGGCAACATGGGAATAAAACATAGGGGCTTTACGCAATGAATGACACACGCAACCCTTTTCTTTCCCCATAATCCGCTTTCACCCGAGTTAATTATAAGTCTGAAAGGAGAAAAGAGGATATAAAACGACAATTTTCTACCTTTTTCCCTTTGCAAAAGCAAGTGTGGCTTGCACAAAAAAAAATTTTCTCCAGTAGTTTTTTTTTTCTTTTCGTCAAAAGCTTTGTACAGTGGAACTGTTGCTTTGTAATAATTCCCTGAAGAAGAAGAAGGAAAAAAAATACGGTGTAATGCTTTTCTTACAACTCCTTTACTCCGTTATTATTATTGTTATTAAACTGTCAACTCTATGTTTTCAAGCTAAACCTGTCAAAAGTTTTACTTTGACTTCCACCACGTCTCGTTGCATCACATCGTCAGACTAGACTTTTCCTGCCCAGAGGCCTGGAGAAGCAAAGCGGAAAAAATATTCCAGAAGAGAACACCTACGACTTTTTTGGACTATATTTATGAATACCCTAGAGAAAAATGACGTAATGCATGGACGACCCCATTGAATATTTTTTTTCTTTATTTGTTTGAGCAATTATTTAACATTTTCCTGTCTCCAGTTCCAAACTTTCTCCAGGAGAAAAAGAAATGAAGAGCCCGCCTCCTTTTGTTGACAGGGGCTAATCATACTTATGAACCGAGAAAAAGGAAAGTATGTTGAGGGGGCAATATGAGAAAATGACATGTCGTAATAACGGAAACGACCCGTCTTGTTTGTTTGCATTTAGTTTTTCGGGTGTAGGCTAGCCAGGACCATGATTGATTTGCCAATCGAAAATTTCTGATTCCAGAGCCTATAATTATGACAAACCCAATAATTTTGAGGCCAGGCCAGAAAAGCTAAAAGTGGAACGATGATTGTCACATTTTCCGAAGAAGCGAAGAATTTATGCACGCCTCCCATCCAAAATCCAATACACTTCGTACATAAGTCAGACACTGAGACAGAATTGGGTTGATTTTGATTGCAAATCTATTATTTGCAATTAAAAATTAGTGGGAACTAAAATTTTCACACTTTTCTAAAAATTGATCAATCTCAATCAACTCGACTACCGTAAAATAAATTTACCCAATAATTTTGAGGCCAGGCCAGAAAAGCTAAAAGTGGAACGATGATTGTCACATTTTCCGAAGAAGCGAAGAATTTATGCACGCCTCCCATCCAAATTCCAATACACTTCGTACATAAGTCAGACATGGAGACAGAATTGGGTTGATTTTGATTGCCAATCTATTATTTGCAATTAAAAATTAGTGGGAACTAAAATTTTCACACTTTTCTAAAAATTGATCAATCTCAATCAACTCGACTACCGTAAAATAATTTTTTTGTCCAGACCAGTCCAGAGACCTTATCTAATCAATTTATACAGGATTAAATGGAGCTAAAGCGAAAGACCGTGAACGACAAAAAAAATCTAAGCAAGTTCTCCAGCAAAAGTAATCAATAAAAAAAGAGCTTGGACCCCAAGCCAAGCCAATTCGCTGGAGAAAACAGAATTCACTAAATTTCATCATCAACTTACAATTAAGCGGAGGTAAACACTGTAATTATTTGTTTCCCTTTGGAATAGCTTTGCCTCCGCTTACAGCAACGAAAAACACAAAGAAAGCTGGACATTTTACCTGGACAAAGTATTGCATAAAGAAACAATTAACTTTTTTTGTTTTCATAAGAAGGAAAATGGATTGCGGAGTTCACTAGCCCAAAAGATGTTCACGTGGGAAACACTATAATCCAAGTCAAAAGCTGTACCGGAATGCGGTTAAGATTTTCTCTTTTTGTCCAGTCCAGTTCCAGGTAATTTTCAGACATCATTAATTATCCAATTCCGGTGAAGTAAAAGCTATTTATAAATACGTGAGTTGATTTTTCCTCCTTTTTTGTCCTCGTCATTTCCAACCTGCGTGCCAATTATCAGACCCGGAAACCCAGTTTTTTCCTCTTCAACTACTCCTCCTAATCTAATTCCTTCTTTAACAAAAGAACAGATTCCTCCACTGGACTGGACTTCTTTTGTTTTTTTTCTGAGTCTGATTGTGATTGTGAGAATCAGTCAGCTTCAGTCGAGTCCAGCTTCAACTCAATATATTTTTGTTTTCCAGTATTTTTCTTTCCGGAGGAGGAAAAGACCGAAAAACCAATTAGCCATCCTCTTTTTTTCTCCAGTCAAAGTCGAGTGGAGGAGTGGATGGAGAGTGGAGTACTGAACTGACCAAAAAAAGGTTTGCCCTGACCAAGTAACTTTATTCCCATTACCAGGGATTTTATTGACCATTAACAGAATTAATTGCTGAATCCAATTTTTTCTCTCATTCTTCTTCCGTCCGCGTGTCTTGCTTTTCCAGTACTCCAGTAAAAAGGAAGTTGAAGTACCTCAGCCTCATACTCAACTAGAGAAGTATTCTGAAGTGATAGTAATTGTATTGTACCAACCAAACCAGCTTCAGAATCCTTTTGGAAATGAAAATCCTTTAACCGAGTCAGGTCTGGAGAATATTTTTTCCAAGACAAAAGTTATGACCATTTTAATAGAATAAAATATTCGAACGAGTTTAATTCAATCGATTTTTTTTCTAAAAAAAATTTTGCTTTTCCAGTACTCCAGCAAAAAGGAAGTTGAAGTACCTCAGCCTCATACTCAACTAGAGAAGTATTCCGAAGTGATTGTAATTGTATTGTACCAACCAAACTAGCTTCAGAATCCCTTTGAAAAATGAAAATCCTTTAACCGAGTCAGGTCTGGAGAATATTTTTTCCAAGACAAAAGTTATGACCATTTTAATAGAATAAAATATTCGAACGAGTTTAATTCAATCGATTTTTTCTAAAAAAAATCCAATAAAAAAATTTCTTTCTCAAACAATATCCAATTCAATCGCATCACATCGCAGAATCGCATTTCATCTTCACCTATTTTTCTCCAGTGCTGTAATAGTAGTAGTTCCAGTCTAGTCCTGGAAAGCTTGCAATTCCTATTTCCATCACCTCTGGAGAGTATAACGGACTTCACTGGAATGGAGGATGTGATTGGACTGTGGATTGAAAATTCTCCAGAGTTTAACCGAGTCAGGTCTGGAGAATATTTTTTCCAAGACAAAAGTTATGACCATTTTAATAGAATAAAATATTCGAACGAGTTTAATTCAATCGATTTTTTTTCTAAAAAAAATCCAATAAAAAAATTTCTTTCTCAAACAATATCCAATTCAATCGCATCGTATCGCAGAATCGCATTTCATCTTCACCTATTTTTCTCCAGAGCTGTAATAGTAGTAGTTCCACTCCAGGAAAGCTTGCAATTCCTATTTCCATCACCTCTGGAGAGTATAACGGACTTCACTGGAATGGAGGATGTGATTGGACTGTGGATTGAAAATTCTCCAGAGATGGACAAAGACAAGGACGTGGACATAGACATGGAGTAAAGTCTGGAGAGAAAAAGAGTGTTCAAGTTCCAATACTCCCTTTTCCCTTTGGTTTAGATATCATATCTCACAACACAACCTCAACTCACACAATCTCAATCAATTCAAGCAAAAACTGTGGTATTCCATGCATGCACCGTCCCTTAGTCTCAACTGGAGTGGGCTTATTGACGATAAAGTAATTCATCTTTATCACCTCAGGTCATTTTTTGATATTTTGCGGAAGATTACGAACCACTTCCACCAAAAACCAAGTCTGGAGAATTTTTTCTAAAAAATTGATACAAGAAGGAATAGAACAAGCAAAGTCGGAGTCGAGATAAGATGATTCCGTATGGAATGGCTTTGTTCACTTTTCTCGCCGGAAGCAAAACATTGAAAAAAAAATTCTGTCTGAAGTCTGTACCCTTTTATTCCAAATATGATGACGATGAGGATGACGAAGATGCGACTTTTTTTATTTTGTTTGTGCTCGTGCTCGTCTCATGAAATACAAATAAGAAAATATGGAAATGGAGGGAAAAAAGTGAAAGCCGAGGAGAGGAAAAAAAAGATGCGGGAATATGGAATATGATATGATCATGCGATGGCATCAGACCTGAAACGAAACAACAAGTACCTGGCCTGGCTCTGGCTTGGTCTGGAATGATCTGATAAAGTGCAGCTGTTGGATTTGGACTTACTTCTGGAGAAAAAAGGAAGGAAGGAGAAAGTAAACATAAACAAGGACATGACATGATGTAGAGGGTGAAGTGAAGTGAATGCTCTTACGTTACATAATACATAATGGAACGCGATATGATATTATGTGATCGTGATCACATCACGATCACCATTATTATTACAAAGTAAACAGACCCAAAACATTGAAGGACATTGAGGAAAAAAGTGAAAAAGATATTTCTTTTGAGCTGTTTTTTTCTTTCTTCCTTTTTTCCAGGAATTAATTAGATGACCAGACCAACATAACGTTACATGATCATGAGGGCATAAGAATTTGTTTTGGAGAATGTGATATGATGATTATTTATATAGCAAAACTATTTCATTTCCTTTTATTATTTTCATTCGAAACAATTTCGTTTTCTTTTTGCTGAAGCCTCCAGGCATAAAAAAAAGTTTGCTTACGCTTGTTTCAAACAATTTTTTCGATTTTTTTATCTTCTGCCTTGTTATAATAACGAGGATGGATGTGGAAGTGGAAGTTACATAATATTTTTCTTTCTCCAGAAATACTCACGATCACGATTTCACGATCAAAATTTGTTGTGTACTTGTACTTGAATATAATATTATGCTTCTAGTTTGCATGAGATCAGAGAAAAGCAAACAAGATCAAAAGAAAGAAAAAAATATATCCTCTTCAATCCATCCAATCCAATCTAAAGGGAGAAAAAAAAGCACTTTGAACATGTGAACTACAATATAAGAACGATAGTACATGGCATGCAACACAATCGCAATCACACAATAATCCATGTGATGTGATGTGATGGGGATAGGATGAAGATGAGGATGAAAACATGAGTAAAATAGCAATCCAAATCCAAGTCAAAGCTAAACCCAACTCAATAAAGACATACTTTTCTTTACCGGGGAAAGTGAAACGTGAGGAATGCATGAAGCTTTGTAAAAAATGAAACCGCAACAAAAAATTGCAAAAGGGTGTAGGGCTGAACTTTTTTGTTCTCTGTCTGCCATTTTTCAGCCTCCAGTTTCGATTTTAAAAACAATTTTTAAACTTGAATATTTGGGTTGGGATGTCAGCCATAAACCCTCAAAAAGTCAGCCCATTATTTTATTTAAAATTTTTTAAAAATATTTTTTTATAATAGAGCAGGAACTCGGTAAGGTTTCGTTTGGCTTTGGCTTGGCCTAATTCTATTTCTTTTTATTTTGCATTTTCCACGAGTTTAACCCGGAACAATAATCGCTCCAGAGGAGAGGATCAGGATCTTGTTTCCTGGTTTGGTTAAGGCTTTAGCTTTCGCCTAAGCTTTGGGTTAGAATCTTTCACAAAAGAGCACGAACGGAGGACGAGACGGGCAAAAAAAATACTTTCATCGTGGAAGACGGAAGTGTTGTAAGTTGTAGTTGTAGTTGGGCTCTGTTATGTTGGCGAATATTTTTTAAAAGATTATTTGCATAACTTCATAAAAAAAGGCGGAGGAGCAAGCATTCTGGGAAAGAATGATCAAACAGAAAAAGCTTTTGTTGTAGTAAAAGTAAAAGCAGATGTTAACAATTTCATTTCATATTTCATCCAAGCCAGAGAGTGGTGGAATCGTGGCTTAAAAAATATTCAACTAAAACTTGACCTGATTTTTTATCCTCTGGAATAGAAAGCACACCTTTTGGAATTTTTTTTCTTCAGCTTGACGAGAGGTATCGCATCGCATTAACTTCCCATTTCGGAAGCTTTTAAGTTGATGAAATGTAAATACTATTTACTTTTAACGGGAGAAGAAAAAGGAAGGACGAAGAAGAACGCAAAAAAATGAAAGGGATCGTTCACGTAAAAAGGTTTAAAAAATACCTACACATAATTTTCGATAAAATTCTAACGTAATCAATGAACGACCCCTAACCATAATAATGCATTGCATTCTTAGATCGACGGAAACACGAGAAATGAATGATTTCGTGCACAAAAATAACTTTCCAATTTCACCTTTCATATTCGCCCAAAAAATCTCTCTGGATAAGCCAAGCCAAAATGCCAGCACATAAAAAAGGCTCTTGGGTCGGATCTATTATTACAGTTATTTTCTGAAAATGATTGTAAATAAAATGTGCTTGCTTTGCTCCAATTTTCTCAAGCTTCGCTTTAGCTTTATCTTAAAAAGGTTTTGAAATGAATGCTTCTGGTTCTGGATTGGAGGTTATTACCGTTTTCCAGGAAAATGGATTTTTTTGTTCCAGTCAGTCTCGACTTTCTTGAATGGTTTCAATTTGCCCCACTTGAAGACTTAAATTCAATTTAAAATTTACAAAAAAAATATTTTCTTCTGGTCCGAATTATTTTTGCGTGAATGAATTTTGCAGAAAAAAACAATATTTCTTAAATGATTCATATTTTTTTGCGGACATTTAATCCTATTAATGCATGAATGAACTTTAAGTAAAAAGTGTGTTGGAATTTTTTTTGGTACACCTGTAAATACGTAAGCCGCCTACACTACTACTGCTCATTTCATTTTCTTCACCAGAATCGTAGAATGGAGAAAAATACCTAAAACCTTAAATTCTTTTCTGGAGAAATAGGCGGTTTTCTGGCGGTTTATTTTTATTTTCGAGATTTAGATGCATACATGCATGAATCATGGCTGAATGCGTTCATCCTCTTAATGGTTTTCCATCGGATCGAAGAAAAATATGAAAAGAAGTGTAGAAACTCCTTCCTTTTTTCTTCTTTGCTCACGGCTTCCTTTTTCGTTTTGGCTTAAAGCTGGGTGCTGACTTCACTATAACGTACTGATAATTTCTGTATGCTTTTCTTTTTGATGTTTGGACTTACTTCAACATTTTCCTCATGCCTTCACTCTAACGTCATTTTGATG
>JAHZMX010001658.1:7326-19259 GCA_027743895.1 Seira musarum | reverse complement strand
CCAATTTTACACCCATTATAATTTAATACTTAATACTTAATTATCGTATTCATCAACTTACCCCGTGTTTCATTGCCTAAAGTAAAAACTAGTTTATGTTTATTCTAAATGTAAGTTTAAGTTTAAATTTTATAATTACTTTGATTTATATTTATACAATGGTTTAAACTAATTATCATGTGCAGTTTTAACATTACATTAATTAAGTGTCCGAAAGAAATAATGGATTTGCAGAAGATTTGATTGATTTATTTCTCTTGACTGGCTAAAAAATTGTTTTTCTCTGTACATTAATTGGAAGCTAAAATGACTTGCTATATTTAAGTATATACTTCGTCATTAGACCACCTAGTGTAATACGGCTTGCAAGTATTTACATCGTTATAATTACCAATAATAATAATAGCTCATGAAGACGAGTAAGTAGAGATCAAAAGTTGAAGTGCCTAGACTCTAAATTATTACTTTAACCCAATTGCCCAAAATATTTTCACACGCACTGGTTGGTTGACAAGCTTACATTTGTACACAATTCATGAAATCCTTTTTTTGTTCAAGTTTCAAATTCCAATAAAAAATATTTATTATAGCCTCAAGGACATTTATATTATTTCTTATGCATCCGGTCCGGTCCAATTCATACACACTTACTTATTTCCCTACCTACATACCCCGGAGGACCAGAAACGTCATAAAAGCTAAATTATAACTTGACTTACGCACTGCATGCAGCTCTAGTGTAGTGACAAAAGCTGTATTATTAATCTCTTTCAAAAAATTTGATTCTTATTTCATGTACGTACCCACATTACACATTACATTTTAAAAAATTTCGCACGACTTCCGAACTCCGTTTAACTCGCCCAACTCGATCCAACACTAACAGAACCAAAATCAGTCATTCGTTTTTTTTGTAGAATGAATAATAGAGTAATAAGTATACTTACTTTCATAAGTAGTTGTAGTATTAATAATTGTAAGCTAATAAATTTGCCTATCATATCACATTTATAGTTTCCACTCGTATAAAAAAATGATTACTGACTTCATAATGTAATGTAATGACATTAATTATAACTTTATTTAATGTTATGTACAATGTTTTTCACGGACTGGAAATGGAATATCGAGCAGTCCAGTCCACCTAATTCTTCATTTATTGCGCTACTCTGTACATTTATGCATGTACGTGTTTCATGGAGGTTGGGTAATTTATTATTACAATTAGAACGTGCTCATTATTTTAAAATTAATACTAATGTAGAGCATAAGTTCAATGAGTACATAAATTAAAGAGTAGTATATACAATTAGGTTATGTAATGACCATTAATCATATTTTTTTATTAGATTTTCATGTTGGTATGTATGTATGTACACGAGAAAAAAACGAAGCTCACGGTGAGAGTACCAATAATCAGGGAAATCCAATTTGAAACAGGAAGGTGCGACAAAAAAAAACATATTTACAACTGACGTAGGTGTAACGGTAATGGTGTAAGGTGAAAATATTTATTTCACGTAAGAGGGAACAAAAAAAAGTAGTTTTGATTTTATGGGTGTTCTTCATAAAAAAGATTTCCTCATACCTCTAATTAATTTTGAATTTGTTTAGGATGTCACAACAAACTTGTGTACCTCACTTCTGGAGAGAATTTCATTTCAATGCTCTTCTTCGTTTGTGGTTGTGATGAGGGGAGACATCTCTGCTCCTCTGAATTTGAACTGGACGATTTAGAAAGTGATGAGGGTATTCTTTCTCCCATCTTCCGTGAGGTGGTGATCAAATCCTCACCAGGGAAGATAAGTATACTAGCCGCTGCGGCTGCTGTTGTGATGACAAGACTAAGGAGGGGTATCACTAACGATATGGGAGACGGATGGAATGCGATGGCGAAAGATGTGGGAGAAGTTATGCGCATATCGCGTACTTCAGGTTCTGCAAATGTCAAAATAAAATGTTTTATGCTTCATTTGATGTAAAACGCGTACGAAAGATTTTTTTTACGTGTTACTACAAAAACATAAATAAAAAGAGGAATCATGATCATGACAAAATGCCAGTCATGATTAGTAAAAAATGTGGATGTTAGTGAACGTGTTCATTTTCTGCATTTGTTTGTGTAGGTTATACTAACCTGCTAAAACATCATGTTCTGGAGATGATTCATATGGATAATGATCTGTTTGTTGGAATAAATTAAAAATGAATGATTTCATGCATATAGCAGCCAAACAAAGAACGACAAAGACAATAATTATTTGCACATTATATTTTCCATCTGATCATCTATGTGGATATTCTAAGGTATAGCAAGAGTAAATAAATAGTGTTTTTACCTGAACTTCTGGTGTTGAAGGTCCAAATTTCTGATGGAAGCGACCACCCATACTTATTTCTCGCGGTGACACGAGCTTCATAAAGTGTCCCTGGATCCAAATTACGGATGTTGTATGATTTCCAATGAATGACAGTTGATGACGCCATCGTTGGCATTGTTCTAGCGGCCATCCTTTCGTAACCCGTCGTAGGTAAAATTATATCATGCCACATTCCAGGCAGATCCTCATGAGTTTCATTTTCATGTTTCTTGCGATACGATAACCTGAATTCTTCAATCGGTAAGAAAGACTCGACAGAGAAAGTGATATTAAAAGAGTTTCTCATCTTTCCCCCTGGCTCACTCCTAAATATCGCTCTGTTTGGTTTTCCTGGAAAGAGGAAGGAATCAAAGGAAGGATTAAGCGTAATGCATTTTTGATGCCTTCAATTAGAAAGTTGATAAAGGTTAACGTGTTGTGTACACTTTCTCTTGAACTATCTATCTAGTCCATTTTCTCTCACCTGACAGCTCAATATGCTTTGATGAACGTCCTAATTTGTTGTAAGCCTCACACGTATAGTTTCCATAGTCGGAGTGCTGCACCTTCCGTATAATTAGCGCGTGTCGAGATCCCCTTTCTTGCATTAAGTGTCTTTCGTCGTTTTCAAGAACCATCGTGTCCCGATACCATTTCACTTTCTGTCATTAACCAAGAGAAAAAAATAAAAACATGAATCTTCCATTACTACCGACCATTCTCTTCAGCTTCATTCATTAAAAAATAATTTTCAACTAAATTAAACTTTAACACTTTTTTTCGCCACACACAAAATTACCAAGTATCCAAATGAAAATTCGCTATATACTTTCTTTATCTCGAGTCCATAATATTTCTTAGAAGTTGAAAAAATGTAGAGTTCCACATAAAAAAGATCATAAATTAAGGACACATGCCATCCCACGAAACTAACTCTGCGACAGGTATGTAAGGCAAACACCCCACGAAAATATATGAGACACTTGTCATTTTTCCCCAGGAAAGCACGAAATATTACCAAACACTCTTACTTTACTATTTTTTACACTATAAGCAATAAAACAGGAAAGCAAAATAAAGTGCTTGATAACACGACGATGATAACCCCCGTGAACGGTGGTTTGGTTTGGTAAATTCGTATCTTTCCTCATAAAAAACGGGAGGGAATTGTGAGATAAATATTTTGCAACGTGACTCATTATTACATCGTTTCACGATAAATACTCCCATAATTCCAACTAACGTTTATGTTTACCCATTTGAATTGATGCGTTCTTCAGGAGAAAACTACTCATTACCATGCATGCATGCTTGTACACACACAGGAACAACAACATCCCGTAAGTATAAGTATGTACCTCATGAGCTTATTATTATTTGTGTGTATCCCTTTACATTTTCTCTACTTCTATAATTGCGTTTCATGTTGTTGTTATTGTTTTGGAGGGAACATGGTATTTGGCAAAGTTTTACGAGGTGATAATATGCGTGCTAACCGGTAATTAAGTTAAAACGTATGAAAACAACGAAACAGCAAAACCAGACAGCCGTTATGACTGGAGCGCGGAGCGGTGAGAGAGAAAGAGGGGTAGGGAGAGAACATGCGAAAATTTTCTTTTCGCCAGCTTCCTTTTCCTGGAAGCAAACATCCGACTGACTAGATTCAATATGCCTTCATATTGGTTGGTAGTAGTGGTATAGTTCCATTACCTATTTTAAATTGTTTAGGCAAAATCAAAATGTTATTTTATTCTCCTCCTCTACGACTCTCTTTATGTGTTTGTGGTTTGGTTTCGCTTCGCTTGATACATTGCATTAAGGTACATACATACTTTTACACAATAAGTATTCCACCACCTAACTAGACCAGGAGCAAAACACAATTAAGCAAGAACAAATACGCGCTAAATAAAATAAAAAACAAAACGCGTTCGAGCACATGAAGGGGGTATAACCTGAAAAATTGTCATTTGTCTTGCTCTCGCACCAAAGTAAGTAGTAATACCAAAAAAACAGAACCATGTACCACCACCGCCATCACCATCATCATACATATTTATGCATAAATACTGGAAAGATTAAAAACATGAATGAATATGCACACACACAAAATGTTTTTTTGCGGTGAAATGAGAATGTAAATATGGCACGGCGAGATCGCTTGCAGAGCAGAGGGATGTGGATATAGAAATGGAAGCAAAACGATCAGAAGAAGAAGAAGACGAAAGAAAGAAAGAGAAAAGTAAAAGGAGAAAATTAATGCGTTTTCCTGTTCCTTCATCTCAAGTTGTGTTGTTTTGTGCTGCAACACCAAGAATAGTAATAATAATAACAAAAACAAGAACAACAAACAGAGTTCCTTACCTTGCGTAATAAATTATAAAGGAAAAGTTCGTGCAATAAACAAAAGCTTGAAATGAAAATGTAGGTAATAAGAAGTAAAAAGCCCCCTATTTATATCATTTACTTTACGGGAATGTGTAATGCCAAACAATCAAGCATATTCTAATTTTTTTGCTCTGTGCTCGCTTTCCTCTTTCTCATTCCTCTTGCTGATATCTATTTTATTTATGGAATTGCGTGTAAAAGAAAATGAGTGAAATGTGGCGGAGGCACGAAGGGAAATTATTCGTTTCTTGTTCGCTCCTTGAAACCAGCAAAAACAAGGCAGGGGGTCATATTTATCCGCCTATATTTTCTCACCGTCACCATACAAAATTGGTAATGTGTAAAAAGTGGAGGCTGCTGGCTTGGCTCGTTCCTTTTCTCCAAATAAGCATAATAATTTTATTTCCCTGTACGTACATACGCAACAAAGCAACTTTGACTGGCGAACTGGGGACATTTCCCCTAAGGGGAAGTACAAACATTGTTCACGCTTGTAAAATATACACCTCAAATTTTAAACCTAGACTCCATTCCCAAACGACCTTCAATCAATGACTCATTCAGCCTTTGTACCATCGTTATCCAAAGCCTGAGCAAAAAATAAACTATGAATAGAATCGTCTAAAAATAAATGTTAATTGTGAACAGAAACAATATTTTGAAAGGCGTGAGACCGTGACCATTTTCTGGCTCACTGGTTAGGCTATGCGAGCGGGACCGGGAGGGCTTGCGGCTCTAACTTCGCAATCACCTATTTTCCTTTATTTTTTTGTGGTGCGCTTAACTCTGCAAAATGATTTGTAGACCGAAATAAAAAATGACATGTGCTATGCATTTTTAAGGGAATGGGAAGTAAGACGTGTAGCTGTAAAGTCACGTCACAAGTGAACAGTGAAAAACTGCGGGTCATAAATTAGCAAACTTTTCATTTTTTTCTTTCTCTCTTTAACAGGTAATAGGCCAAAAAAAAAGATACGCGTAATGTATGCTCCAGCAAAAAAAAGCTAAGGTCGGTTGGTTGGGTGAAAAGTTCTCTGAATAAATTGCATTTTTTAACCAGTCTACCGCGCTTTCTCTCAAAAAAAGCTTGAGCTTGAGCTGACACAGACTTTTATAAATAAACTGTGAGACTATGGTTCGGTGTATCTTTTTGATCAGAACAAAAAAGGAAGTTCCTTAAAAACGTAGGTAATCAAACAACGGTAATGAATGAATAATGCGACAAGAACAAAGTTTCGAAAGAATTAAGGAGCCATAGTAGTTGTCGTAGCGGAGAATAGAGTATGCTTACCATTTTTGCATACATATTGCATTAGCATTTCACTTTTTTTTCGTTGGGACGACGTGCCCGTGATGAATTAATGAAGAACGAGAAAAAAGTCACCGTGTCACTTTACCTGACAAAAAGAGAAAGCAGGGACAAGATTGGATGAATCATTTAGCAAAAACCTTTGGGTTTTCCCCTTCCTACGCCTTTTACCATAAGACCAAGACCATGAAACCATATCTAAGACGATTCACAATTCCTCCCAATTTTTTTTTTTCAGCAAAGGTTTTTAGAGAGAAAATGAATAAGATCAATTTCAACTCGCAACTCGTTCTCCGTTTTCTCTGGTGAAGGTTTTGTGATAATGAGTCTCTCTGCTGAAACTAAGCGAAAAATGGGGAAAATGAAGTGTTAATGTAGTGATAACAAACTCGATGAAAATTCCTCCGCGCTGGCCTTGCTAGCTTGCTGACAGTCACTTCTCCGTTTTAAAAATATGCAGCGTCGTTTGCTTCTCTGACTTGGGGCCATTGTTATTATGCACACCTGCCTTTGTGCCTTTTTCCCCATGTGCCAATCTTCGTAACACATTAGTTTTATTCATTCATTCAGCTTTCTGCCACACTCACTCACTCATTCACTCTGAAAGAATATATTTTTTTAAAGCTTGCCTCTGAGGCTGATGGAAAAAATTGTATTTTCTTTCTGAAGCAGTGCCGCAACGCAACATTCCAGAGGAAAAAAAAGCTCGTCGAAGTAATGACGACGATCATAGAGTCACGATGGCTGATCACTTATCTTCATTATCTTTGTCGTAAGTCGTGACACTGGATGGGTACGAGTCAGACTGTTCTATTCCACCTGAACATGAACTCAACTTATTTCTTTTCTTACGCTTGGTGAGGTGATCTGATCAAAACTCATCATCATTACTTTTCCTTTTTCTTTCTTATTTCTACCCTTCCTTCTCCCTCTCTCTAGGGGAATGCTTTTTAGGTGAGCAATTAATTTGTGAGCCAGCAGTGAGCCATTCTCTCATCTTAAGACAGTGAATTGTGAACTTTTGATTACTTTTCAATCTCTTCTTGCTCTACTTATTTTGCAAGCATGGAAATGGAATTCAGACGATAGCTGTTTCATCGGGAAAATTATTGTTTGTAGAAATGAAATGCTAATGCTTTTTAAGACTTGAAGAAATCAGAAGAAAAAAAATATTCAGGGCGAGTGTCAATGAACTAAATAAGTATAATACAGATGGAAAGGATTCATAAATCAAATGATTAAAAAAAAATAAAACCACCAAAATGAAAAGTTTCAAAACAACCTTTACTAAAATATAAGTAGGCAATCCTCAATGTCTCTTTATAAAAATGGTCTAAAATAATCTAAATGACTGTAATTGATATCCCGTAAAATATTTACACGCTTGACAGACAAAAGTTAAGAACCCATCCTGCTGATTTTAATCTTTCATATAGACAGTAGACAGTCTGCCGTTTTCCATTAATTTTTTGCAGATTGAAGTCTTTTTTCCTGGTCTCACCATTCCCGTCTTCTTTTCACCTTTGTAGATTTTTTTGCCCCAAATTATAGTCTTATTTATTTAGCGTTAATGATAAAAATGGATCTTTCATATTTTCGTGGTTTGTTTGCTTGCGCACTATGAAAATAGGAAGTGAAACGGGCAAAAAAAAAATTTCTGAGCCTTCTTTCCAACGAAAACACTCCATTATTATTATTGTTATTGGAGCGCTCATAATTTTAATGGATTTCCAGTGAATTTCTGTGCCCCTGTTTCTCTACTCCTCCCACAAGCACAACGAAACCTGCTACTACTACTTACTTTACTATACTAACATGACATGTGGAAATATTCCAGGCAAAAAAATAGTGATTGTGGTGCAGACAAACTAATTCAAAGTTCACGAATGATATGGTAAACATTACGCTCGTATACTTAATGCAAATGGAAAAAGCTTCTTCGAGATGAAATAATTCATGATGACAAAACCAAGATTAAAAACCAAAAAAATGAAAATGAAGAAAGTGGGATGCTCCAGATGTATGAAATAATAAGACTACCGTAAGATGAAGTCGGGAAGCGAAAGCGGGAGTACATATTGCGCAAGAAAATATATCACTAAACTTAAAGTAGTCTTTTTTTTGGATGACATCTTAATGTAATTAGTTAGGAAGGTTAGCAGATGGGGTGGTGGTCTTGTCGCGTCATTCCCATCATCATCCAATTTACTTATCTCTCCCAATATAAATGGATTTTCTTTCTCAGACTTGACTAAAGTAATTATCCGTTAATCACAATAAATTAGGCGCATGGGTGCCTCAAGTGTGTTAAAAATAAAAGAGTACGATAAACCTGAAAGAATGGCATTATACAGGTGAGGTGGTTGATTTGGATGAAGCTTTCAAAACAAGTAAATCGAATTACCATAATTTACAAACCCAAAAATTTCGTTTAAAAGAAGATATTGTAATTGGATGAAAACGTGTCCTGTGCCGCAGGTTAAATATATCTAACTTGAATGTATTTCTAGTTTGTTCAAATGCTAATTTTAAATTTTACCGGAGGGGCACCCTAATCAAAAATAGTTTGAATTTTTTTTTTTCGAAAAAAAAAATCCACAAGTCCCAATCCCAAATCATTTTAGTGTTTTATCTAATCTTCCCCCGCCATAATTTTATTGAGTTTCAAGGCCCCGCTTCCGCAACGTAATTTAAGTGGCGCAAGCAGACTCACACGAAGATAAGTCATTGCTCCCACTAAATCTTAAAAACTTCACGAGAATGGCGGCAACTTCTTGTTAAAGCCCACCAATTTCGTGTTCCAACTACACTCTCTACCTACGCCAAATATTCTAAGGATTTTATTACCTTTATAGAAAGGAAGATACTCACTCTTTCTGCATCTCCTCTTCCCAGCCAATAATAATGGTAAAGAACTTGAATTATAAGAATTACGACGATGCCATGTATCTGCCTTGCCATTGCCATCATCACAAAATGGCTTTCCTGGAAGACCCCCATTTTCTCCCAGAAACAGTTAGTTTTCAACTGCATTAGGTTAGGTAGTGTACTTGCAATTCAATTTCCCATGAAAAAGAGTGCAGGGAATGTGTCTTCCCAGAAAAAAATATTAATCGCAAAAAGTGCCGAAAATTCCACCCAATAATTCATTTACACGCTGACCAAGACCAAAAAAAAAACCTGAAAGTAATGGAGTGTGAGTTTCCTCTGCATCGAAACGTGCTAGTGCACAGAGTTCTTCCAAAACATTTCACTTTCTTCCTGCACTTTCTCGGAATGAAAACCAACTCAAACCACAACAAGAAAATACTTCTTTTTCTGTAGTATTTCACCAAAAAACAGGAAATCACAGCTCTCTCCTGTCTTTTACACAACACAACTCACCATTTCAATGCAGAGATGCAAAAAGCATAATGTGAAATGGCTGACTTTTGCTGAATGCTCAATTGACTTCTAGTTGCTTACTCTACTACACTGTCACTCCTATTGAGATGCTGTTGAGTTCTGTTCTTCTGACTTGGCATATTTTTTTTTTCCTTTAGAGAAACAATTTATCCTCTCTGAAGAAAACTACAAAGTGCATTGTAAAGTCCACACACTCACTCTTAAAATTCATCTCACATGAATGGATTTCCTAAACATCTTCTGCAATGCAAAAAGAAAAATCCTTTTCAATTTGAAAGAAAAATTTCAGAGATTTTCTTCCCTGCTTACTTATCTCATTTAATTCACAAATAATACTGGAAAAACAACTTCAAAAAAATAGAACGGAAAAGTAGGTTAATGCAAAAGCAAAGGAGAAAAAAATCCATTTTCTTCTGTTGTAAGCAACAAAAAAGCATTGTTGTGTACTCTAATGCCCTCTCCAATCAACACTCTTTCATCTCTTTTCTCCTTTGGAATTGCGATTGCGATAGGAAAAAAAGTGACATGAAACAATATGCTTGAGTAGATAATCCCTATAAAAAAATGTTGCGATTATGATAAGAACGCTGTTGGCTTCGCTTCGCTTGTATGATTTAAGTGTATGAAAAAATACTCGAGGAAAAAAAAGTCCACAAATCATTATTCTCTCCACACATGTCACTTCAAGGAGAAAGCCTCCGCTCAAAAAAAGTGAGTCGGGATCGAGAAGGGAACAAGAGGAGTAGTTTATTTTATTTTTTTTTTCAGAGGAAAATATAAAAAAATAGGCCAAACCAAACCAAGTCAGAGCGAAATGAATCTCAAGTGCTGAGAACTCCTTGCTACCTTACTAGATCTACCCACAGAGGAGAAAACAATACAATAGAGAAACGCAAACCTACTTTATTTTTTGCCCCATGTTCATCTTGTCCGACAAGTAAACTCACATCATCACATGAAAAAAAAACAACGTAATATTGTATCCCCGACTTTGCATTACCACATCTGCTGAGTGATCAAGTAAGGAAACGTATGTACATATCTCCAAGTATTGTACTATGGAATGAAAGAGGTTTGCAAAAAAAATGGAAGAGAGGCAAAAAAATACTATGTCTATGGCTTTAGAGATCGTTCCCTCTGGAGCCCAAACAAGTGGATTTTTTTTCTCTTTTTCTTAATGTACTTTCTCTTCTCAGACTTGTTATTTGAGGATGACCAAACAAAGCAACAAATCAAAGAAACGACGGAACATGTGGATATACTTATAAGCCAATATCTAACTTTCCACAGTATCATCTGCCGAAATAAAAAAAAGTCGCAACTCGCAACACATCCTACTTATCTGAAGGGAATGTTTCAGGCACTTTTGTTTTGTTTTCTGGTCTAGCTATGTACATATTGTTACATTTTGTATGTACGGATGTGACAACAAAAATTGACATTGATGCAATGCCGCCATCCCAATAAAAAATTAATTCCAGGAAAAGTACATAATATGCAGTAAGTACACTATTTGTAGTGAATTTCCATTCTGGCGTTTTAGATGCAGTCAGTGTATACATCCCGGAGGCTTACAAACTCTGTCATTTTCTTTCAATGGCAGGAGAAAAATTGAAAAAACTACTGTTTTGTACTGCACTTAGCAGTACCTAGAAATAACGCAATGACTAATGGACTAATTGCAGGTCTTCAAAAAACTTTACCAATCAAGCCAAAGCCAACTAGACTCTTGAAAAGCACAGAGAGAGAGAGCGACATGAAAGAACGAATGGTGGACAGCGAATGTTGCCTTGTTTCCAACTCAATTGACCATAATTTTTATGTCTTTTTTCCCCTGCATCTTCATCATCGCAATTTTCCCGTTCGTTTGCTCCATCAGATAGTAGTAGCCTGGAGTAGGAGAGGAAGGACGATTTTCAAGAAATGAATTCTCTCCCAGTCGAAAAAAGTTTGGAGTTACAATTTCAGAGAAAAATGAGCAGTCTTCTTTTCAGATATCTTCAACTAAATAAACTTTATTTCATACCACCACCAACCAATACGAGTCAAAGAATAGAAATGAATTCTCTCCAAGTCGAAAAAAGTTTGGAGTTACAATTTCAGAGAAAAATGAGCAGTCTTCTTTTCAGATATCTTCAACTAAATAAACTTTATTTCATACCACCACCAACCAATACGAGTCAAAGAAAGAAAGGTAACTTTTTTTTCTGCGAGATAACTTTTCGACTTTTTTTCTTCTCAGTTAAAAAAGAATATGCTTTTGCTTTTTTCTCGTGGTGGTATTGGTATGATATAGTATAAAAAGTCGGTGTAACTAGCAAAAAAAAGTTTTCGCCAAGTCTTACTTTTTTTCTTGAAATCCTAACGAACTGTTTGCGGTATCAATGCCATTTTATGTCAATAAAAACTGACCAGCAAAGGTCCATCCAAGAGACCTTCTCATTAGATCATTTTAAAACTTCTGAAAAAAA
>JAHZMX010001657.1:0-15346 GCA_027743895.1 Seira musarum | reverse complement strand
ACAAAAAAAAAGTTTGTTAACGAGGTAAATCACCCAGCTTAATAACTGAAATTGATTGCATAAAAAGACCGTTGTTTTAAACAATAAAAATCTTGCATGAAATTACTCTTAAAACATACGACTTGAACAGATTTTTACACAGGTATTGATTGTATCTGCGTAAAAATTATAAAAAGTGTCGAAAGATCAAATTGAAAAGTGTACAAACACAATGAAGGAGAACTTTGCTTTCAATAAATAGCCTTACACTACTGCTCTCGTACCCCGTTGAGTTTTACAGAGCGTCATCTTTGCAAAGTCTCACAATGCCCCAAAGATGAAGATGGCAGCATCCCACTTGGGTCCATCTTTGCCGTACAGTTCTAATGGAAAAGTCAATTGCTCTCCGCCCCGATCAATAAAATAAAATCGTCAACAACAATTTTCATAATTGCCTGTTATCGTCAGTATTAAATAGGAAAAGTTTTGGTGAATGCAGTGATAAAGGAATCGACTTCCTTGTTATTTGTTCTTTGTGAGTCCTTTTTAGAAACTTATATGAAGACAAACTTACATAATCCTATGATAGAAATCACGAGGAAACAATACCGTCATTATTGCATTCTTCTTGACATCTCTAGTGCCAAATAGATTTCTCCTTTCGTGGATCAGCAAAATGGTTCTGTGTGGATTGTTACGTTACTTTCTCCCAACTACTTCAAGACTGCAATCCTCTTTCGCCCTACCGTTTGCCCTTCTCTTCCTATCTAGCGTTCTACTTTACGGGGTGGATGGAGTGAAAAAACATCACGGCGAGAACGAGTCCAAGAAAGGTAAGGAAATTGTTACGTTTTCATTCATGAAATATCATGGAAATCCTTCGGGACCTACACATTTCATATAAATATACTTTGGTAATTTAATAAACTCATCCGCCCCCACACACCCACTTATATTTATTTCGGAGTAAAGAAATTCTCGAAGCAAGTTTAATGCAATCACTTAAACCCTTTTTCACTACTACTTATCTTTTCAGACGTGCATAATTAGCAGAACTTATTTGCCCGTGCACCACGTAGGTAGATGTGTCTGTGTAAGTAAATTGGCAGACATTGATAAATTCTTGTAGTGATTGTGTCTGTCACACATAAAAACTTCTCAGAAGTTAATGATTGATGTGCTGTATCTCTAAATAAATAAGGTATGGGGGATGCGATCCATAATGAATAAAAAATGTACCCCCGCCTACATAAGCACTTTAATTGTTTTGTTGGTTATGGAGCATACAGCGTTCTGGTTTCTGGAAACTGTAACTCGAAAACAAGTTGACAACTTTTGCTAATTCCTTCGTCTTGCTATTTTCATTCTTATTCTCTGTGCCCACATTCGCATATTTTTCTCCATTTGTAATTCTAAGAAAGATTGAATGAAACAAGTGGTTCCAAAGGAGAATGTCACAATGAAGAATTTATAACGGGAGACAGGCCAGATTAATTAAAGTCAACTTGAAGATTCACTTTACTAACAATATTATTAAGAAATGAAGAATGAGCTCATCTGACTTGAGGCTGATACGAATGTCTTTTTTAAAAGTTTGTCGCATTTCTACAAAACTTTCATTTCCCACTATGCTTGAGTAAAAAAAGTAAGTTTGTATCATGAATGAATATTCCCTTGCTTTTATACAGAAAAAATATGGTCATGGGAAATAGTGTGTAAAATGGAAGCGTATCACACCGCTACGACTGGTGATGGTGATTACTTTCGTAACTGAATGAAGAAATATGTGACTTTTGACTGACTCTGGCCACGCTTAGTTCTATTCTTTTTTATTACTATTATGCATTCATTTCTACTTTTCTCATTCTTCTGCCATTTTTATTAAGAATATTGCAGGATTTTTCCCAACTTTCAACTGATGCTGATCAACAAAAGACTTTCCCTTGTCTTACCCTTGCAGCTTCTGTAATTCCCATTGGGAAACTTTTATACCTCTTGATTGACGGCTGACATTCGCTCCAGCCGGTAAAGGAATGAGCGTAGGAGCATCCGGCTTTTAACATTAATTGAATGGCTGAGAACGCATTTCTTCTTTCAGGAAATTAATTTCTTATGCAAGAGCAAGGAAACTATGCAGAATGAAAATATCAAGATTAAGATGCAGTCCAAGTCATTTCCTACAAAGAGAACGATAGAAAGGGCTTACATATTTCTATAACCAGACATTAATAACTCACCCGAATGCAACACAATTTCCTCAAGGTCAGATCAATGGGGTAAAATCAAGGAAAATAAAAATTATTTTGAGACATCTTAATATTCATCATGAACAAAGAAAAAAATGCAGTGAAAGTACATGGTCAGAAATCAGCAGAACGCGTGTTATCAACGGCTTATTTCAATGTTTGACCTTTCCGGTAAGCGCTGGAAACAATACAAAATTTAATGATATGACGTCTTTATGGCTTCACTGCATCCTGAATATACGGAAAGTATTAACCCATTTTGATACTTGCATGTAACTGTGTGCTCTTTTACTGCATTTTATACGAACTTTAGAAGAAAAAATGATGTCAAGTATAAGCTTGTGGGAAGCTTTCATCAAAATGATTATAACAGGTCACAGCAGTTGAATGTAAATGTATGGTAGTGAGTGACTAGGCAAGATTAAAAGTTACATAGTAATCAAATAAAGTTATGTTACGTTATTACACATTATTATTATTATGATATGATGTCGGTTCGTTGGTTTTCACTTCCTCATGTTCTCTCTCTCTCTCTCCCTCAGTCTCTATAACCGTCGGTTCGTCGAAAACGGAAACTTGGAAAAGAGCTCATATGCTATTATTAATGCAATCCATTATTACAACGCGACTCCACGCTTTTCAGTATGCATGACTGATTCCCTGCACTGAAAATACATTTCAGCTGTGGATTTTCCGGTTTCCGAGAAAAATGCCGCGAAAGAAGGTCTCGACAATGAGTCAAAACACAAAAAAGCTAGACTCTCTCTCGCATCCATAAAGTTGCATAGAGTGTTCAACTTTCTCTTGAAAACATTTGATCTTTTGAAAGGGTGGCTACAATGATACGACTACAAAAAAATCGACATTGAGCATGGTCTAAGGTTTGGAATAATAAATATGGCTTACACGAACCATTTTTTTCTGTGCGTCTCTTTTTTATGCAGCGGTGAACAGCTAACTGGTTATGAATTCATTTCTTTTTTATGATGATATGATAGCTGTGCCATGCCAAAATATGAGAATGTTGTTGTCCCTATTAGGCCTCCTCCGCTGAATTGCATATTTCGCCCCTCTCCACAAATATTGTGTACATTATCTTGAGATTTAGCATGGATGCTTCTTTATTTTCTTCCAAAGGAAAAGAGGAAACGGGAGTGCGTCCATTTTCCAAGGAAATGAGGACTCTTGAGATTCTCCTCTCGTTTATAGTTTTCTATCTTTGTTCCTTTTTTCATTTTCTCTCGCCTCACAATCGAATGCATTCATGTACAAGTTTTTTTTGGGTTGCATCAAGTATTTTCCGAGGAAATGAGGACTCTTGAGATTCTCCTCTCGTTTATAGTTTTCTATCTTTGTTCCTTTTTTCATTTTCTCTCGCCTTACAATCGAATGCATTCATGTACAAGTTTTTTTTGGGTTGCATCAAGTGGCGAAAAAAATATAGAAAAAGAAATGGGCCATGTGATAAGAACATATTCAACTCGAGTCTAGTATGTATGAGCAAAAAAATAAAAATAAGAAGCGTGAACATGACAAAAGCATTTTTAGATAATGTATAAGAAAAATTTGACTCACATTTGCTCCTTACCACAAAGCCATTGTCGTCAACATCATAAATTTCTGAGATGGGGCCTTTAACATTCATAACATGCACTGTAATATTATTTCATTTCCCTCTTCAACTCCCATTGTAGTAAGCTTTAATAAACAAGGGATAAGTANGTATGAGCAAAAAAATAAAAATAAGAAGCGTGAACATGACAAAAGCATAGTTAGATAATGTATAAGAAAAATTTGACTCACATTTGCTCCTTACCACAAAGCCATTGTCGTCAACATCATAAATTGCTGAGATGGGGCCTTTAACATTCATAACATGCACTGTAATATTATTTCATTTCCCTCTTCAACTCCCATTGTAGTAAGCTTTAATAAACAAGGGATAAGTAATGGAACACATTCTCAACGAAGCATTCTTACTTGCATCAAAGGAAAAAAAATTGAATTAAATTCACTTCAAATTAGAAAGGTTTCGAAATTAGACATTATTGCCGCGCCGTGAAAAAGAACAAGTGTCAACGCATTGAGCCTATAAGCACAAACGTCACAAAATCCTTAATAAACGTTACTGTATATACATATACTCCAATTCCGACTCAATCTGATAGAAGCAATTCAATCAATGACACTGGATAACTTTTAAATAAATTGAAAGAGATGATGATTGTAGGAATCGTTATGTAATGCTACAGCTGAACTAGTACTCAGGCCTGTATTTCACGTGTCATCTAGGATAAGGGGATTGCAGCCCTCTTCGAGAATGTCATTCTAACAATAGGAGCAGTACAACTGAGGGAGAGCAACAAAACACGCTTTTGTGAAAAGGATAACAGAGAAAGGCAATATGTGATTTCTGATAAGGAAATTGTAGCGGAAATGCTACACAATGCAATCAGTTGGCATTAGGTGAGCACATACATCCCTTCTTCATGACTACTATACAAAAGGAGGAATATACTAGTCACTCGTTTTCTCGATGAAATCAAAAGAAAAGCGACGACAAAAATTTTTTTTGTAGCCCCTTTCCATTCAACTACTCCTTGTGTACTCCTGTACCCGAATTAGGGAAGAAATTTTTGAAGGGTGTCATGCATAAAAGGAGTGAACTTTTTTACATGTTACTTTTTCTGCCGGGAGCAATATGTAAACTTTCTCATATGATTATTAGGAACTACAAAGTATCCCTCTCCCAAACTTACGGAGCTATTTTGTAAAACGAGAGAAGTTAAACTAACATTTCCTAACTGTTCCCATTCCTATTTCGCCTGATCCATCTTAATGCATTCTCATCCTTTTTCGTTTGTCGTTTCGATTGGGACAACGCACTTTCTCCCCTTTTCCATAACATTGATACTACTTTTTAGGTTTTGTCTTTGAAAAGAGGTAAAGGAAAAATAGCATTGCCTTAGTGTACTAGACATATTATAACCTTCCCCCTCTCGAAAGGGCATATGGCATAGACGAACTATAACATTGGATCGTAAAGCAGTAAAATTTGTATTCAGCCTTGGAATTGTATCAAAAGTCGGGGCGAGAAGAAGAAAGAGAGAAAAATGCATAACATTTCACAAGGAAATGGCATAGTTTAGAAGAGAAAATTGAGTTTTTCAATCTGCAATAAAGCCAAGGAAGGAAGAAAAAACTGTGGCTCTTCTTCTTCAACTAACGCGTTATACCAAAACTTGGCTTTAGCACCTTCACTTTTGAGGAGTACATTCCATTACACCGTACTTTGACTTCAAGAATATGTTTCACCCCTCTTACTCAAGAACGCCTTTTCTTTGGACAGATTCCTTCTTGCACTTTAAAAAATACGAAGCAAATAAAAAAGTTTCGGCAAGTACGCCCAATATTTTTTCTTTCACCCTCTGTAAAGATGACGGGTTTTTTTCTACGCTTACGTCTGGAAAATGCATTGGGATGAGAGAGTGCAATTATCGTTCCTAATTTTATGTTCAATTTTTTGTAAGTACTCAACATAAAATTTTAAAACTCAAACATTCTTTATCGAAAATATGTTCTTCTCTTCAAGGCACAACTTTCTTTTCCTGAGAGATATTTATTGCTGTAACTGGAAAACTGACTTCTTAAAAAAACTGGAGTAGAGCGGTAGATGTATTACTATAAGTTCAAGTTTTTTCTCTTTGA
Source organism: Seira musarum (assembly GCA_027743895.1). Lineage (NCBI taxonomy): Eukaryota > Metazoa > Arthropoda > Collembola > Entomobryomorpha > Entomobryidae > Seira > Seira musarum. The sequence continues at coordinate 9,413 of JAHZMX010001657.1, read as the reverse complement.
AATTTACGCGCTTGAATGTCCTTTGAAACTGTCTGTGGTTCAAAGATAAGTCAGTGAACTATTTATTTTGAATTCTCAGTAGCTCCTCTACGGCACTTGGCACGGAACTTGTGTTTCTTGTCTTTTCCTTTAGGTTGGACCGTGCTTCTCTTGACTTTCCTAGAAACGAATGAATGGCCATGATCATGAACATCATGATGAAGTTGATGATTTTTAGTGTTTTGGTATTGATCATATCATATATGTATGAAGCACTTTTTTCAGACTCCTAGTCAAGTGTTCAAAGTCTCAAGCTTAATATTTTTATACGTCGATATCTGTGAGCATATAGGTTCTGCACCTCTCCATCTTTTAAAAAGACAAGCTGATTATAGCAGTTTTCGATGCTCAGAAAAAGGCCCCTTTTACTAGGACTTTCCTTTCCTCGATTGCCGTATTCCCACAACTTCACCAACAAAAACACAAAACCAGTCAGCCTAGTAGTCTGAAATAAAAACACAAGGCACGAATAATGGCCTTCATGTGAGTGAGAACATGTTCTACAACTGCAGTTTCTTAGTATTTCATGATGACAGTTCGTGTCGTTTTTACGTTCTTGTAGAACCTTCATTTTTACTCTCCACGAAATCTCAAGTTCTCTTGAAACTGCTGCAGCTTTGGTAAGACAAAAAATGATGTCGAATTTTTAAAGAAGACATTGACTTCGTTTGGCCAAAAGGTGTTTTCCTGTCGATGTGCATCTCTCCAACAAAAAAATAAAGTTCAGCGGGGAAGAAACCCTACTCTTCCCCTAAACTGTCTACCTAATATCTCATTCCGTTTGAGTGAGTACTCCGCTGATGCTACATGCAGGTAACTAATCGTACGAAACAGAAGCTTATCGAGCAAAGTCAACAACTTGAAAGATTACACGCTGTATTTTTTTCTTTGGCAGCTTACCTTTTTTCCCTCACTCTTGAATGCTATTATTTTGTGATCTTGGAAAGAAATGACACGAGTGGTTTACGTCTTGATGGATATATTTAAGTAGGCTCTTCATAATGCATCGCTTTCCAATCAAAAATGCATTCTTATTCTATATTTTATTACGAGTTTAATTGGCAAACAATGACCCTCGCCCTTTCAACCGCAGTTGAAAACTCATGAATTCAAATGTTCAAAAAGCTTTGTGGCTGCAATTCTTACTGCCTAACGATGCAAGCAACCATTCAAAAGTTAATATACCTGATATAGGTAGTACTTTCACCCCAGTAGTTCAATAAAATTGTTAAACTATATGTACTTCAATGTACCATAAACTCTGCATTATGCAATATTCATCAAAGCTTACGAGAATGTGTAAATGAAAAATTCAATACCGAATTTGGTATTAAAGTTTATCAAGGACTATCTACTTTGCATTACATTTCTAATAATTCAATAGTCCTGCTCTTTTGAAAGTAAAAAAGTTAGAATTGACATGTCGTGAATGCGGAAATTTACGAAAGTTCTTCACATCATTTCATCTCTGGGTTGTAGGAAGTTACCAACTTTTGATCGCATCAAAGGTTATGCATACATGACACAGACATTCAAAAAATCCAGCCATCATAAACCAGAGTGCGGGACAAATTTGAAATGAATGTTGCCCTAATTACACAATTTCTTTCTGCTGACTGGAATGAAATGAACTGCCATCAGCAGCATTGAATGGAATATTAGAAATATTTTTGTTCCTTTACTGTGTCCCCATCGATTTTTACAGGAGTAGTTGTGGTGCTTACGCTCTGATTTTTATTCTCATCATGATCGACTTTTTAAAAAAGAAGGAAGAAATGGAGGGAGACAAGATGCTTCATTCACTTCTCTTCGTTCTATGTCATCTTTAATATCTGTCATCGTGAATAATAAATCAACACACTAACTCCCTTTCTTCATATTCTGCCTGTCTTGATATTTTTATTAGAAGAAAATAGGTCTCCATTATTTCCTTTTCCTTCCTTTCTTGTTGTCTCTTCTCCTTCAAAGAATCTATTGTGTCCATGAAGGTGAAAGGAAGAACCTATAAAAATGACAAAAGCAATATCATCACACGCATTATTTTAGTTGTACCATAGAACAAAAAAATAGGTTTCAATCGCTATATTCAAAAGCCGTCCTATGCGTACCCGATACGATACATTGCCCTTTGGCGTTGCTGTTGCTACTATTCTGTCGCTGGATGACTGAAGGAGTGAAATGTGAAAAGAAAAAAATGGGTGAAAAAGATAGTGTTGTTGTGCTTTGGCAAACGAAAGCGCCGTATCAATCGGAATGTAGGCATGCTTGCTTCCATTGAAGTCGCGTGACACAAGTCAAAAGGAAAGATTGCATTTTCTTGCCTATACAAAGAAATTTTCACATATCCTCATGTATTCTCATATGGACAAGGACAAGTTAACAACTGTAACATAAAAATGTAAAGAACGACAAAAAGTCTATTTTACAATGACACGAGCAACATAAATTTCGCGGTGATTTAGACAAGCCATTGGCAGTACAAACGAATTTCATAGGAATTTTTGAGTTCTTAAGAAAAGAGAGATTTAAAAAGTAAAGTGGTTGGAATTCCGATACTCTTATAACCTCTTTTAGCATCTAAAATTGAGAATGTTTAATAAATTATGAATTCTGTCAATGCCGATTGCTGTGTAAGTGCAAGTTCTGGGAATAATTCTCAAATCGGTTATGGATTCATTTTCCATTGTTTAGAAGGACATTACTGTTATATAACCTTGAATTGAGGCAATAAATGTATCTCGCTCCTGAAATTATGCAGGAAGTGGCGAAATTCCCTGAAAACATTTAATAGCACCATCGGCGATCACATTATTTAGTTGAATAACTAGGGCACAATTATCATGCTTTTCCTGATTAATTACAGTTGCCAATAATTTTGTAATGGAGGAGTGGCGACACGACATCTCCCAAAATATTTATGAGGTTTCTTTGGAAAGGACTTCATGCTGTGTTCAATGTAAATTACTTGCTGTTTGAAATGCTTTCCTTAAACGAAAGTAACAGAAATTACGCTCTACGCTAGGCCATGTATTGAGAAATCCTTGATTCATAATGAAACTAAATCTTTGCCTGAAAAATATTGTCTTTAAACATATTGATCTAGACCTCAAAATATTTTCAAATACTCGTCGATCATTCCGTAAAAGCATCACATAAGTCTTTCGCATTTTCTTAAACTAAGAAAACAACTATGGGCTCGTACACTTCCTTTTTACGAAAACTTTTTCCCTAAATCCTTCTTTTCTTCAACTTCATTTTTATTTACTTAGCCGACTTTTTTCACCACCTATTCATCTCTTCGAAAGTTTTCCTGGAAGTTCACACGAAGAAAAAACAAAATATAAACACGCAACGAAACGACCTTTCCATCTAAAAATCCCACAAGAAGGATTCTAAATTTATAAAAAAAAGCCCATACACACCGCAATTGCACACCAAATCCGTTGGTGTCTTCGTTTTTCTATATACAAAGTCAAATTGTACGTTTTCTTTTGGCCAGAACGTAATTTTGAGGTTTGCCGAAAGCCTAAAAAAAAGTTTTATTTTCTCCAAGAAAAATCTAACCTCAGGTTTACCATCCGGTTAGAAAATATCCTTCTGATGAGAGACAATACAGTAAGACGAAGAGGACCACTTTTTTTCTTATGCAATCTGGTTAGAAATGTGGAGAGATGATACTCTAAGAAATGTAGGATCAATAACACATCAGGACATCACCAACCACGCACCTAAACTGGCTTCCTAGAAAACATTGCAAATGTGGAAAAAATGTACGTAATGGAAATGGCAATATCTAACGTAAAAATAGTTGCCTGTCTGTCTGCATACCTCCATACATCTACGACTACACGGGGGCCACTCACTTTATTCCTTGAGAGCATCTTGAGAAGAAAAAGGAAAATGATCATTGTATCACCTTTTCCGTTCTACTACATTCCATATAGCCAACCAACCATTCCATATGTTTACGTACTTATCTGTGAGGTTTTTTATGTTTCTTTCTCAGTTGCACAAGAGTTCATTGTAGCGTGCCAACACGTCCCATAAGAAACTTTTTTTTCTGTGAGAACGGCACAAACATTATAAAACGTGTGCATAAGGTAAAGTAAACCTCTCGTGTTTTCCCGCAGAAAAAAAAGTCAACTCGACACAGAGGTGAAAGGGAAAACTGCTTTGTTTGTTATTGTTGATACAAGAAAAACTAGAACCAGAGACATGTGCCATTGCAAACTTCAGGTAAAGAGGTTATGTCACCACTCACCACTTGTTCAAAACTTTCTCTTTTAAAGCCATGTTTTATTTTTTTGTGTAAGTTAATAAGAATAAGAAGGGAAAAAGGAATAACCGCATTGATCATTTGCTAAAAAGAAAAAAAATGTTGGATTTTTTCTTCCGTGTCTGTAAGGGTGAAGATCTGCTTTGTTTATAGGCCTGGGGCTAGTGTCTAACTCAAGTGGAAATATGTATATTTTGTCTTGTCATACAACAACAAAATACATGCATTTGTTTGTGCGAAAGCAAGAAAAAAGAATAAAAAGAGACGTAACGAGATGAAATGAAAAGAGAAAACGAAAACCATCCTCTTATTCTCATCATCATCCTTCCTTTTATATGCTTTTAAACATTACTACTTACTTCTTTTTTCTACGTATTCTTTCTCGCTCATTCATTGTAAGTTGAGTAAATCCCACACGAGTCGTTCCATCTTGATTCCCCAACGTACTTTCAACTTTTCACCATTTTCTTCTTATTTTTTTTCGTTGGCGAAGGGTTTCCCTTCCATTTTGTGTAGTACGGCTCTTCTTTTTCTTTCTTTCATTCCTCATTCGAATGCATTAAGATGTAGGAAGACAGCAGAGGAATCTGAAAAAGAGAGAAAAATTCTGTTTTCGTTTGTCGGTGCCTACAGAAAGAAGAAAAAAGTGCAGAGACATGAATGCATTTAACAAGCAAAGCGAAAAGCAAACCTTGTAAAAATACAGAGGCAAAGTAGTTAAGAAGTGAAAACGCGTGTGGTTATCTGCGTGGTCTCCTCCTTTTAAACGAGGGCGGAAAAGAGAAAACAAGCGAGAAAAGGAATCTCTGTCATGCTAACTCAAACACTTTTTTCAAAGACATACTTCACGTAGCACACACATGCCTTCAGGTCGAAAGTAAAAACGACATGGCCTTTGGAAAAAGGCTGTTTGTTACACCCCCACACAATATTTTATTATTCACCTGTTTTACTTTCATTTTTTGTATGATTCAAAAGAGAAAATGCGTCTTTAGAAATTTATTTTATTTGGGAATACAACTGCAGAACTACATTGTTCATGCTCTGCTTTTTCGAATTTAGATAAATTTGCAGCGAAGGAACAATAAGTATTTTTCAAAACATATAGACACTATCCATTTGTCATATAATGTATGAGTGTTTGACAGAAAAGATGCAAGGCTTCATATACATAAGGAATAAACTTGGAAGATCAAAATATTTTTTAAAGACATTTGCCCTTCACATGAATGCTGTATGAAAAGATAACCCATATAAATATACGTGCGTACACTGCTGGTAGTTGTGATTCGGATTCTCACATGAAACCGCGGGAGCGCAAAGGTTGAAATTCACACTGGTGAGGTGTAAGGAAATAAAAGGATTTTCCCAACGTTTATGAAATAAGAACATAATATTTTATGGTTTCTCCTATCCCATTTCTTCCATTCAACTTACCTTTCTTCTCGTCAAAATTCCTCGCTTTTTATTTGCGTAACACTTTCTGGTTTTCTCAACGTTAGACACTATCCATTTGTCATATAATGTATGAGTGTTTGACAGAAAAGATGCAAGGCTTCATATACATAAGGAATAAACTTGGAAGATCAAAATATTTTTAAAACACATTTGCCCTTCACTTGAATGCTGCATGATACGATAACCCATATAAATATTCGTGCGTACACTGCTGGTAGTTGTGATTAGGATTCCCACATGAAACTCCGGGAGCGCAAAGGTTGAAATTCACACTGGTGAGGTGTAAGGAAATAAAAGGATTTTCCCAACGTTTATGAAATAGGTACATAATATTTTATGGTTTCTCCTATCCCATTTCTTCCATTCAACTTACCTTTCTTCTCGTCAAAATTCCTCGCTTTTTATTTGCGTAACACTTTCTGGTTTTCTCAACGAGATGAAAAGAAAAGCCTTTTGAAGTTCAACCATTTCAAGCCATTTTAACCTTTTGTTTTTGACGCATTGAAGCAATGCATTTGCAATATAACGTAACGTGCCTAGTATTGTTTCAAAAGAATATACTACGAATAAAATAGCAAAGGTAGGAAATAATGAATTACAAGTATCGATGTGAAGAAGTTAAAAAGAGTGTGAAATGTGAAACCAGTCTTGGATTTACGCAGTTAAGTGTAGAAATCGTGAACAAACTTGAGATGGCGACTGAATTTGTACAGCAGGAATTCGTCTTGTAATCATGCACTATTTTTTACAAAGGATTTAATACTAAGAATAAATTAATTGATTGTGGATTGAAATTAACAAGCTGAATAATGAGGAAGCTTAGATATTTTGAAGAAGTTTGTTGCTTTGATCATATTTTTTAATGTCAACTTTAGCATCCGGAAACATATAAAGGGAACGAAAATACCACAAACGAGAAGAGAAAACTATATGACTTTATTGAAATTAACAAGCTCAATAATGAGGAAGCTTAGATATTTTGAAGAAGTTTGTTGCTTTGATCATATTTTTTAATGTCAACTTTAGCATCCGGAAACATATAAAGGGAACGAAAATACCACAAACGAGATGAGAAAACTATATGACTTCATTGAGTCACTTAAAATCAGCTTAGAGCGAAGAGTAATTCTACTTATACCCTTTTATGAATCGTAGTAAAAAGTTAGTAGCAAACAGAACCATACCAAGCTGTCGTTCAGCAAGGCATCATGCTTCGCACGATCCATTCTCTCATCTTCAAAACTCGTGAAAGCAACGAAGCAGTGCTACGGCACACTTACAGTGCACATCGCAATGATATCAAGCAAATGGACAATAAAAAGGATCAAGAGGATAAGAAGTGATAGCCTATTTTGGTTTTAAGCAATAATCTTGACCACTCAATGTTTTATGAGCTGAAAGAAAGAGAGAAAAGGGCAATATTTTCGTGTGCATCCTTTATTCTGCCTTTTTTGTATCTTGTTGTTAAGCTTTCATGTGAAATGAAGAAGGTGCGTGTGCTCTGTAACGTAAAATAAAAGAAGAACACATGAAAATTGTGCTTTCCTTTGCTGGTCAATGTGATTTATCCATTTTGTTTTGGGTTACCTTCAAAACTGGTTGCAAGGAAGCCAGGGAAAAAAATAAAAATATCAAATGTACAGACACTGAATGCCGCAACATCAATATTGTAGAGTAAGAGGGCGAGTCGAGTGGCCTTTCCACTTCCGGGAAAGTGTTTCGCAAGATTATTTCGTTCAGCCGTGGATTGGTATAATCCTCATATTACTATACTGGTGGGGCGGTGGTTGTATTCTTAGCTACGGAAATAAAATGTACGTGGGAACAGGAAAAGGACAAATTCAATCTGTGGGAATTTATTTTTATCTCGGCAAGATCAACTCCATTTATGATATAGCTCATTCTACAAGCACAAAGAATCCCACACGAGCCAATCTTGATAGAGAAAATGCATTCAAGAAATGATTCATTGCTAAATGGTGGTGATGCATTATTAATGGATCCCACGTGGGCATTCAGATATTTCAGGGTATGATACAAAGTTAATGAACTTCAATACATGGTGCGTTTCGAGTGCATCGGAAACACGATTAATACAATACAAAAGTATTGATGTGGGGAGCAAAAAAATCAATACAGTTTATCAGCATTAAACAAAAAATAAGCTGATTACGTAGTGCTTCTTAGCTTTTCTTTGTTCTATGGAATTAATGACAAACTTTTCTTGATTTTCTAGTTCCTATCGTGCATGTGGAAGGCGTCCTAGGACATCGGGTTGAGATGCCCTGTGACATCACACCAAAGAGACGAGATGATTCAGTATACATGGTACGGTGATTTTTTTACATACGTTATGATGATTACGCAGTTATTTCAACAAGATCAAGTAAAAAATTATTCGATTTAGTCATCTGCAGTAATTTATTTTAATTACAGGTACTCTGGTTTGGTGAATCCTCGGGAAAACCATTGTATAGGTGAGTACAAAAGTGTTTAATGATTTACCAATTGTCGTAAGAAGTAGCAAGTTGATTACATTGTGCTTATATAAAGAACTAATCAGTTCTGGATTTAGAATTCAAAATTATAAAGTAAATCTCTAACAAATCACAAAAATAATCTTTAACGTGTTTACATATTTCATATTTATACAAAACTTTCTTCTGCAGTTTATTGTTGTGTGCACATGCATGTGTAGGTATGTATAGTAATATAAAATTACATCGTATCAACAAACATGATTTTCATTCCGTTTATCAAAAACCCCCCGCTTCAATCACAATTTTTTGATGATCGTGTCGTACCGCAACATGATTTTTCCATTAAAAGGAAAACATTTACTGTGCATCGTCACCACACATCGTCAGCAGCACCCCTCTTATTTATCATGCCTATTTTTTGTATGCTAAACAAAATCAACTCGCATCATCGAGCGGAATTGAACTGAACATGAATTTCGGCTTTAGCTTTCATTGGGGAAAGGAAAACAGAACTTTTTGATGTGACAATAAAGGTTGTAAAAAATATCCCCGCTTCCTTGAATTCCATATTGTGAATGTATAGAAGTAGAACTTCTTTTCATGACATCATATCATCCAAACGAAGTTTATGTCGTTGCTTTCTGCTTGTCATTGTCTCCTCAAAAAAGATGAATGCAAATGCACGAGCTGCTTGCTTCACGTTTTACTTGATTTTTCTTTTAGAATATTTTAACGCAAGTAGTGGCAATCAATAGGCACGTAATGACAATCAAATACCATTTACTTCCTGAATGCAGCGAATAATATTTACCACTCTTTCACTTTATGCAAATATATATAGCATTTCTTGTTCTGAATATATTTGATAAATGATGGATCAAATTATTTCTGAAGTGTATAGACGAATAGTTTTCCCACTCCTTGAAATCACAATAGTGCAAAATTACGCATGAAACCTATGCAATGCATTCAGTGTTCAGTACATTTCATAATAAAATGAATGAAGAATATGTGGGAGATGCAGATATCATTGAAAGAACGAATGCAATTGACGAAATACATTACAAAGCCCCGAAAAGTAGGAAAAGTAGTTTGGATTTATAGATTCACGTGAACAATAAGGGGTTTAAAGCTAGCTGAAGTTAGAAAAATGTTGTTTG
>JAHZMX010001656.1:0-13926 GCA_027743895.1 Seira musarum | reverse complement strand
AAATGAATGATAAGCATTCCATTTCTGAGCAGACTCGCATCTTGGAAATGAATATCCATAGCTTTGCACGTATGGCGAAAGATTCGATCTCGTTTGGTGTCGCTCAAAGTCTTTTCGGCTTCTCGAATTTTTGTCAGAGCGTGAAAAAGGGTCGCAAATGATACAATAAGAGTATGCTTATCATCAATATGTAATTTGATGACATCAGTTAGCAAATCCAAGATCGTATAAAGCGGTATGAACCCAGCCAGTGGATCTTGAATTTTTTCATGCAAAATCCTCACAACTTTTCGAATCATGTTGTTCCTATTTATATAGCTCTAGAATTCATTCAGAAAATAATTGTAACTTAAGTGCCCATGAATTTAAAATAAAGCAATCAATACTACCTTTAAGGATACAACAAGTTGTTCTATTGTTGCATTTCCAGCAATTTGGTATGCTGGAATTAAAGCACGACCTGATGCATTGTAATGCGATGCCATTAATCCAAGAAATTGAAACCACTGGCTTTTGTCTTGCCGCGTCTTAAGGCCATTTATTCGGGAACGTTCATAATCCGGAGGAGCATATCCTACACATAATGTTTTGTCATCCTTAACTTTTGTCTTACCGAATCAATGTGTGCAAATAAACTATGTAACGTACCTGCCAAATTCGATCCGGAGATATCTAGTCCCACCAAATTCGGCAGAGAAGTCACAAGGCCTTCCAGGATTTCGTCGGGAGATGGAAAGACGGATGCTAGTTCATTGGGTTGAGACAAATCTAAAAATCTAAAAGGAAAAGTTTTGCTAATCTTTTCGAAACAAAAGTTTTCTCATTGGTTAAACGATATGATATGAAAATATCAGTACTTGAGTTCAGTTAAGGATTTTAAGAAGTCCCAAGTAGAATTGTCGTTCTCCAACAATACATCATGAAGATATAAGTACTTCAGAGACTTCGAGGCACCCGCCAGAAATAATAGGCTCTTTATTTCATGACATCCAGACAAGTCCAAGTATTCCAACTTTTTGATGAAATCTCTTGTAAGATACTCCCAATAGTCCACATCAACTCTGCCGTTTGCATTATTGTCACCTCCACCGTTACCTTGACCTTCACCACCACCTTGATTTTGGTTAGGGTTTTCATTACGTACATTTTGATGCTGATGAATATAATGCCCCCAAACAGTTAGCATGCGTAAATTTGGCGTTTGTAAGATTCCAGGCTTTGGATTGTTCGCCATCACATCGCTCGTGCTTGGGCCTCCTGTGAAGAGCCGAGTCATTGACTGAGCCAAGCTTCTAATTCCAGAAACTACACGACTTCCATCTTTAGAAATTTTATGGCGATTTATAATGCTTTAATTTCAAACCTTCCTTCCTTCAATTTTGAAAATATATTTTTCTATAATAAATCTAACCTGCTTTTTTGTTACCGTGATTCGCCATCCAGCTTTCAATGTCCGTTGGAAGGACGTTAGTGGAATTTCCAAAATTGAGGATTTCCAAATTTTTTCCATAATTATTTATGATACACAGTGCATTTTTGGTCAGTAGCTGGCAGTTATGAATTTCAAGGGAAAATGGATAATACTTCATTAATCCCTCGAGGTCCTTGTCCAACAGACTTGAACAATTGCTCACGTTGATTCGAGTGAGAGTCACCTTTTGTCCCTATCATAAAATTAAGATGGTTAATGGCAATGGTTTATTAATTGCTTCTGCAATCTATACACAAACGTTATGTAAAAACATGAAAAGAGAAAGTCTCCTTACAATCTCCCATAACATTGGCAAATAGTCCTCCGTGTCAGTCTCGAGATGCTTGATTACGTCTGTCCAGATATGAGCAGGAAGTACAGTGGTTTTCCTAAGCTTCAACTTACTTCCAGGGGGAGTAGTCGGACTCTTATTAAACAGTAGCCAAGTTGCGTTGAGGGTTTACGTCTGTCCAGATATGAGCAGGAAGTACAGTGGTTTTCCTAAGCTTCAACTTACTTCCAGGGGGAGTAGTCGGACTCTTATTAAACAGTAGCCAAGTGGCGTTGAGGGCGCAGTACTGAGTGCATAGTTTCTGGAGATTTGGAGGTGAGAAGAACTCCGTCGAATCCGATATTGTAATTTCACTCCGCATTATGAAAAATTGTAGTACAAAAATGCAAAAAAACGTTAACGCTGATGGGTAGGTTAAATTCACTGTTCATTAGCGTTGGTAGGTTTTTTTTCTAAACAGCTTTGTTTGGATCACATTCGATTGGGATTTCAGACTGAAATAATTATAATTATTCGGCTTCGCACAAGGTTATTAGGCTCGTGAAAGGTTTACGGGAAAATTTTGAGCAACCATGGAAAACACGCTCATCTCCACGTCAATTCATTTTTCAGCGTTTCAAGATTATGCTCACAATGCAAGTATTGCAAACGAACATAAGTTCAGAAAAGTGCTGATTGAATGAAAGTTTGCCATTTGAGTCTTTCACGTTTTACTGTCTGCATTTTCTAGGTTTTGAGACAACGTACCAAAGTCAAAGTGTTCCAATTAATTCCTAAAGATGATTAATATGAAAGAAAGTGAAATTCCAAATATTCCTGGCCGAGGAATTGTGTAAAGAACCATTTAATTTGAATTTAAATCTAATCAGTTTCACATCATTGCAGGGTGACGCATTAATGAAGGTGAGCTTATACGTAGGTGGTCATAGGTAGCATAGCCCAGCCCACTCACTATATTTATACGTCGTAACTGAAAGATTTCTTATGCAAATGCAGGTTTTCCAAACTATATTGATCGACATTCAGCCAAAGCTTCAGGAGGTGTTTGATGAAGGGAGCAGAAGTGATAAACTGCAGGAAATGATGGAACTACTGAGGGTTCTGAAGTTTTGGCCTAAATGTTTCGATCAGTTTAGAGAATTTCATTTATTTCACTTTTTACCACTTAAACGTTTCGTATCTGTTAAGGCATACTTTTTTTTTGACCAGACAAACGCTAACGATAGCTTTGGAAGCAGTGAACCAAGAAATAATTTGGGACACAATGGGCTGGCTTTTGACACGACGGGATGAGCTGAAGAAAAGAGCATATTTGTCACAATTTCTTGTGAAAGTGAATATTCCAGACGATTTTATGCTCGATAATGATATGCAAGAGTTATACGAAGAGGTAGATTAAACATCATTAACAAGTAAGTGTTGCTTGCTAATTTTTAATGAAACATAAAACATCTTTTGATTTCATTTCAGTACGAATCTAAAATTACGGAATTCAAAACAATACATAAGAAATTGGAAGAAGTCAAGAAGAACAAAGGAATCAAAGACTTAGTGAATGATCTGAAGGCAGTGGAAAAAGAAATTGACTCTTGCTCTCGCAAGCTGGATATTATGAAGAGCAATGTTAGTGAAAAAACTAACTAAAATGCATTTAATGTTGATTACGAAAAAATGAAAACCCAAGGTCGTCCTTGTTTCCATTGAAAAGGTTGGGGAGATTCCTGGGAGGGATGAATTACTTCAACTGGCGGAAGAATTGCGGCACACTCGTAATGAAAAGAATAGATTACGCTCACAGATATTCGTGGAGGAACGAAAACTTTGGTGCTTGGATAAGAAAGCATACTTTTTGTCGAACAAACTTCATGAGCTTCATGAACTAAACAGTCATAGCAGTCCCGAAGGGCTTTTGGAAAGGATTGAACAAGACTCAGAAATTCTCAAATTTATTGTGCGTCACAAGATTCCACAAGACATCGAAGAAGCGGAGAGGAAAATACAATCTATGAAACTGGCTTTGACAGCAGCTCCCGAGTTTCCTTCAGACTTGGAACCAACTCGAGCAAGGGTACATATTTCACGCATTACAAAAAACTCGCAAGAGTAATTTAAAAAATAATGAATCGTTTAGATTTACGATATACAAAAAGATATTCAACGGTTGGAGCTGGAAATCAAACTGAAAGACACCGACGCAAGTTTAACATTTGCTCGTCAAAAAGCGAATCAAAACAAGAAAAAGAAACTAGAACTTTTGGAAGAGCTTGAAGAGTTGCGAAAAGATATGCTTGAACATCAAAATATTTTGAGAACAAAGCGTGACGAAAGGAAACGTTTATACCCAGACGGGATTCCTTGTTTAAGTACAAGAGACTACAAGGAATACGTGAAGACGATGAAAGTAAAAGCTGCAAAATACAAAGCGATGAGGGCAGAGTTATCAACTATTCATGCGGAAGTTGGTGTTCTGACCAGCACGAAATCAATCTTGGATGAAGAATTTAAACAATCTGTTGAAAAACTGGTAATTATGTAAACCGATGAACCAAACATTACATTTTAATGTAGGTCGTATTTCACTGAACCAGATGTCTTTATTGGTTTCATAGAAAGAGCTGGAGGCAGAATTAGGTTTAGTTGGATTTTCATGCGTTCATGAGCGTGTGTCTCAGAAACACAGCGGCCAATCGTTGTGCCAAAATGATGACAATAAAATGGACCACCTTTATGAAATGACTGAAAAGGGAAGAGACCTGCTCGAGCGAGTGAAAGCAAAGAGACAGGAAATTGAACCCTTGTCAAAAGGTTAGAGAAACTTGAATTTGTTTTACTTAAATTTTTCAAATAAGTAAAATGTCGCTAGCTTCGTGCTCATAATTCTGTATGCATTAGGCGTTATCGAAGCAAAACAAGAAATTAAAACGTTGGATTTGCATCAGAAGCGGTTACAAAATGCTTTTGAAGTGGAAATGGGACCTGTTATGGAATCGAATAGGAGGTTCGAGACAGTAAGTATCAAATGGTGACTCAGTCAGTCGTATGTACTGCGAAGGTTTTCATTCATTCATTGTCTGCATTTTATTGTACTCTAGAGAGCAAGTAAAATTCGTGAGGAAATGGTCCAAAATCAGGAGGATATTAGTCGTATGACAGCGGAAATGCCAATTATTAAAGCGAATTTACAACGGGCTCATGCGGAAGCTGAATTGCTCAAGTCGAATCCTACCTGTTTACGTTCATTCAAGTGAGCAAGAAAATATCACAAGCTTATTGTCATTACAGAAGTATTTTAATTGACATTATTTATTTTATTACAGAAACAGAATGCTCACAAGAATCGTTGATCAAGAGAGGCTGCAAAAGACCCTGAATCAAGAAATGTCTCAATTGGAACAAACCCAGGCTCATGACAAAAGCCAACTTATGATGTGGGCTGATCTTAAGAAGTACTAAAGACTTGAAAGCATGTTATTTATATATATTTTTATTGAGATTGTGTTATCGTAATTCATGATTTCTGCATTTTGGTATAGATTGGTGGAAGCAAAGAAAAGAGCATTTTCAAATCGCGATTCGGATTCTCAAGAAGACATTAACTTTTAAAAAGTTCAATTACAAAGTTCAGCAAATAATGTAGCGATCGACTTAGTATATGAAACAAGACAAAGGTAACCTTGTCCAACACGAGTATTAATGCAAAAAATCTATTGTTATAAACAAATTGTTTACCACTTTATGATCTATCAATGTCAATAAACCCTTGGTTCTGATGTTCCAAGTATTTCTCATCAAAATGTGATTGTCTTTTTTAAAAAATGTTTTTATTTAATTTTTAGAAACATGACAGTTGAAGTACAAGATTTTTCGTAACTCTATTCTAACCTTGTTTGACTCGAATATTTAAAGATTACACAAAGAATTTTCATTCTGATTTTGATGGAATTACAAAAGGGATGTGCATTGGGCATGAATAATTCATCAGTTTCGAATAGTAAGAGCAAAGTAGTAAAGAAGGAATAAAAATTTCATATGACAAGTAAATAGTATTATTTCATAATTTATAAACTTAAAGACTTATTATCATACTATAAGCATTGTATCTTGAATTGAATGTATGGCCGGAAAAACAAAATTAATCCGTAATCACGGGTCTAGGAACCTATCCAAAATATAGTACAATGTCATTCATTAGTCAATTTTTATGAAACAAAAAACAAGTGCTTTTAAAAATACAATGTCGGTAAGAATGATATCGGTCTTCTTACCATTGCAGCCTATTTCCCTCCACTGTTCTTCCTATTTTTTTCAGTATTCTCTAGCTTGGATTGAATTTTCCTGGTGTGACCACTCGGATCAGAATGATTAGAATGTCCAGCAGCTTCCTTCTTTGACCTCTGCTTTCCACTATGACCAGTGTTCACGTACTTGTCCGCCTCATAATTGTAGTGCTCGTATTGATCCACTTCACCGTCCATTTTTTTGGCCTGCCAAAGACACGGGGGCTAAATGAGGATCCTTTGAAAATGTTTCCACAAAATACGACTAGTTCGTTCGTTCCAAGGAAGCTATAAATATTAATTAAAATTGATGTAGTTCAAAACAGATAACCACGAACTCGCAATCAGACTGGCTAAAAATGCTCAACGATCAAGCTAAGAATTTAAATATTTTTCATACAACTCAATCAACTTTTAACTTCTGCAATTAATATTTGATCAAATGATTATTCACGCATCGCTGCAACTGTTTGTGAATACAAACTTCAAAATTCATACAAGAAAATACAGCGCTTGAACACGAACAAGGAAAACAAGTAATTAAGTGAATTCATAAATATTACTAAAGATGTTTTTCATGCAGTTTATGCTGATCAACTAAAATATAAAAAAACTACAATAAAGTGAGTTGTTTGCAGAGGTGTATGTATTCCATATGGTTAAACATTCCTCCCCATTTTCGTCTTCAATCATGAAGTGTAAAACAAAAAAACAGGTGAATTTTTTTATGACAACGAGACAGGTGTTTCCACCAAATTGTATGAAAACGTTTTGGGTGAAAGCCTTTTGAAACTTTAGGACAACGTACCTTGTGCTTTCTCTTTCTCTGAAGGCCACTGGATTCGATTTGAAAGTAAACACACGCACGCACCTCTCACGTTGAGGACCACACCACAAGTTTAAGACGAAGACTAGAAGATCCTAAAGCAAAATGAGGAGAGATAAATGAATTTGAGAATTGAAGAACGAGATTTGGAGAAGAAGAACCACTTGCTTGCTAGTAATGCAATGCACTCACTTGAAACCTCTGGGTGTCTCTTGCATGTAACTTAATTGCGATTTTTTATGATGATGATGAGATCGATAGGTTTTGTGTACTTGTTGTTGGGCGAAAAAGAAGGAAGATTTTTTATCTAACAATAAACTGATGACGATTTTACTCTTCTGCTCGTCTACTTCTCTATAGCAATGCGCAATGTGCTTTGTTTGTTGTTGCTAACCGTTCGTTCTCTCCTGCGTTCTTTTTTGTTCTTTTCATTTCATCGTGAGCGAGTTGATTGCATTGCATTACTTCTTACTACTGGTTGGCTGGACTGGAAGAACTCTGAAAAATAATTTTATTTTTACGTTCAGAGTATTTTCTCCCAATCTGTTGCGTTCATTTGGTAATATTGATTTGATATGTCTTCTTTTCTTTATGTTTGTTTTTGTATAAAAGCCTCATGTTCATCCATCTATCGCATCGCATCATGTTTCCAAAACATTCCTATAATTTTCATGCATCTGTCTTCAGTTTCATGCAACTAAAGCAAGTTCCAGTTTTCGTTTTCCTTTGATGAAATTGAACTGAATAAATATTCCAGTTTTGTTCATTTCTGGTCGTATTGTATTCTCTCACTTAGAAAAAGAAAACTGCGGTGTGTGCATCTAATCTATAGTACCTACCTGTTTATGACCTTATGTAAAATGTACATAGAACTTCATAGAACAAGAAAATGAATATCTTTGGGGAAAAATTGTTATGCAAATTCCTTATACTACGGCAAATATCGATATGAAATGATAATCCCGGAACGGGACCAAAATGAATAGAGAGAAGCCAAAAACATACAAAGAAGCTATACAAAATATGGAGCTAAACATATCAAGTAATTAAGGAAATTGTCCCACTGTTGACTGTTAACAGAATTTTATCATGATCACAATTCAAACTTGTAGGGCTTCATGTAAATAAAAACTCATTTAACAAATTCATATACCTATGCGTATTTCATTTCCTTTCTATTATGTTTTATACTTCTAATCTTGGCTTTATTATTTATGAGCTGTTAAACTGAAATGATAAATTATCATTAGCNCTTATACTACGGCAAATATCGATATGAAATGATAATCCCGGAACGAGACCAAAATGAATAGAGAGAAGCCAAAAACATACAAAGAAGCTATACAAAATATGGAGCTAAACATATCAAGTAATTAAGGAAATTGTCCCACTGTTGACTGTTACTTAACAGAATTTTATCATGTTCACAATTCAAATATGTAGGGCTTCATGTAAATAAAAACTCATTTAGCAAATTCATATACCTATGCGTATTTCATTTCCTTTCTATTATGTTTTATACTTCTAATCTTGGCTTTATTATTTATGAGCTGTTAAACTGAAATGATAAATTATCATTAACATTACAAAACTACAATTCTATCACAAAAAGCTGTTCATCATCAATATATTAAATGTTGGCATGTTCATTATTATTTATCTTTTTATTATCAATCGTATATTAACCTTCAGATTAAAACGATTGAGCTATGATTGGCTAAAGACGAACATTACGACAACTGTATAACTCATCTTCATTTAACTTACAAATGCAAATAATATTTACGCCGTGCCGTTTTACATGAATGATTTATCGCATATGTACGTGCCTAGCTTGCGTGCATGTATTCATCAATAGGTCCTTGTCTAGTTACATCAACTCCAAATCTACCACAACCATATGCACCAATTATCATACATCTTTATGCAAAATTAAAATGGGACGCTCATCATATAATATTCCTTTGTTTGGTTGTTTGTTTGCAGATCTGATTCAAGGACTGCTACTTTGCAATATTCTCTACAAACTACAAGTGCCAGTCAATAAACTCTTGCACACGCAAAGGGGCAATGTGCGAATCTGAGTTAATTCCTAATTTGTTCATAATTATTTGAATGACATCATATGATTATCGGATTATCATAGGCGCTTGGAAAATCAATGTAGCTTGCATTAGTGGGGCTTGAAAGTACAAAATATGTAGTCATTTCATTTTCATGTCGCCGAATGTTAACCTATTTTAAAGGTTAAACATTGATTGATAACTATGTATAGAAGCAATAAGCAATATGATCACCAATATGCAAAGTCGCATCCTTGCTCAGATTACTATGCCTATTCTTTCCAGTTAAACTTGCAATGCGTCGTCATCAGGTCAATTAAAAAATTAGAACATTTAATCAAAATCGAGACTAAAGACGCCATTAATTTTCAACACCAGTGCTATGTTATATTTGTTTGAATTTCATAAAAATTACGCAAAATAATTAATTAACTTGACACTAGCTGAAGTCAGCAACTATTGTTTTACAAGGATGAAAGAAACTATAGTCAAGGCGCCCAATGCATGATTCGCATTTCACTAATCGTGCGAACGTAAAAAATATATGCAATTTCGTAATGTCCGTCTTCATAATTAGATTTATACTTAGGCATTATGTAATGATTTGTCGTATAAGCCGCTTTAGGGACAATAACACGAACATCATAAAGAGCATCTTGCGA
This sequence comes from Seira musarum, assembly GCA_027743895.1. Lineage (NCBI taxonomy): Eukaryota > Metazoa > Arthropoda > Collembola > Entomobryomorpha > Entomobryidae > Seira > Seira musarum. The sequence goes on along the minus strand of JAHZMX010001656.1, from coordinate 4,335 downwards.
ACAATTTACTTTATTATTCGAATTGATCTAAACTAGACCACGATTAACAATAGCTTTATATTAAAATATTATTCATAAAATAGTTCAGTTTAAAAATTGTAAAAACTCTACTCCGCATTGTTCTCTGATTCCCCTTCAGGAGTAGAGTTGGATGGGACTATATTTTCAGATTCCGTGTCAACATCTCCAATGACTTTGTAGTTTGACCGCTTTACTTGGGTGCGCTTAAGGAGCCTTTCTTTGTTGGCTAAGATCTGCTCTATCTGGCGAAGAGTAGAAAGCTGTTGAGACGCCTTCTTGTTAAACTTGCCTCCAGCGAATTGCGTCTTGTCATTCCATTTCTGTATTATTTGATTTCGATACCGTGTGAATTTTGTAAAAAAGGTTTCAGCCGAAGTCTGAAATTGTTCAGGTCTCATCTTCTTAGCATTCTTTAGGATTGTTTCTGTATTCAAGCTTTCTTTTTTGTGGAGTTAATCTTTGAGTTGACAGTGTTTCCGTTTCGCCCTCAGATTCTGATGTGATCTCTTCGTCCATTTGATTATCTTTCGTTTCCCCAGTATTGTTCACTAGAGCTTCCTTTACTTCGATGTTACGCTCCATCATAATGTTCTACACATAAATAAGAGTAAGAGCAAAAGTTTTTCAATGCGTCAATTGTACGCTTAAAGTTTATTGCTTTTATGTAATTGAAATCTTTTGAATGATACATGTAAACGAAGAAGCTCGTGCATAAGAGTTTTTATTGCATGTTGACTCTTATCAAGTGCCTCGGGGATTCTCGAACCATCTGCAGATTTGTATTCATTTAATAATGAGTCAAATGAATTCGTATGAGGAAGTCGATTGCAGTCTAAAAGCATCTTTTGTAGCTTTATTCTGACCTCCAGCAGAGAATCCCATATACCTACATGGAAGTGATAACAAGAACTAGTTAATATCCGAAAAAAGGCAAAAAAATTATACCGATATTATAGGAAAAACAAATCGTGATTTAAGTATAACTCACGGATTTGATTTAAAGTTGCTTTCCCCTTTTCAATTTCGGACTGTTGATCTTTCGTATTTAAAGTCTGGACGGCTGTTGATTCTTCTTCATCGCTTTCTTCCATGTCATCTTCTGAGCCACTGAGGTCGTCTTCAGAAACTTCCTCCCCTTCTTCATCTGAGCCCTGAATATCGGCTTCAATGTCAGATGCATTGTCATCATTCTCGCTATCGTCATCATCCAAGTCTTCGGAAGCCGTTTTGAAATTGTCGCTTTCACTGCCGGATTCTTCGATACCTTCGTCTTCAGTACTTGATTGAGTTTTCGATGATGCTTTTGGCTTCGAGAATGCTGAAAATCCACTTTCTTTAGCCAACTTTTTCCTAGACACTTTTGATCCAGAGTACCTTTCATCGAGTTCATCCAATAAAGCAATATTCTTCGTCCTTAATGAACTCCTAGTGGGTTTACTTTGCAGCTCTCGTTCGGCATCCTCATCCAGATCGACAACTTTAGCTGTCGTTTCTATCAAAGAATCAATACATAATATTACTCATCAGATAAATTACCAACAAAAATTGTAAACGTTTGCAGTATGTCAGTAGGTTCTTTTACCATATTCAATGTCCTCAGGAAATTCTTCTTGTGATCCACTTGCAGCTAAAGCTATTTTTTCTCCTAAACTTAATGATTTCCGACCCATTGCTCCTAACTATTCCAACTGTTCATTAAACAGTTATAAATACATAAATCATTGTGATCCACTTGCAGCTAAAGCTATTTTTTCTCCTAAACTTAATGATTTCCGACCCATTGCTCCTAACTATTCCAACTGTTCATTAAACAGTTATAAATAAATCATTAGCTTCCTTTGACTTACACAGGAGTTCAAAAACTAAAAGTTAAACGTGCTTTTGCTTTTGGGAGATTTGTAGTTTGCGAACACGAGCAAAACAATGCCACATGCACACACACATTGCACATTGAATTGAAAAGTATGAATATGAACATTACTCGGGAAAAAAGTTTTTGGTCTGCAGATGTTGTTGGGGCATTCTGAGCTTTCTTGTTTCATGATACATTGTATTAGTGATTCACAATTAGTACTTGTAATCGACGTTGTAATTGTGAAGTATGAGTTTTGATAAAACGAGCAAACGAGTGTTGAAAATAACTTATTTGAATCTTTATTCTATTATTGTCTGCCATTTTCATCCATTACAAACCATGCGCAAGCCGGTGAATTACATGTAAATAGGCGGAGGATGTCTTATTATCATGTTGCCCCAATATTTAATTATGGATTACATAAAATATATGTTAGCCGAATTGATCAGATATTTCATTACATTGATTTTGAAAGTCTTCACGTCTACAATTTTTTTTGAAATATAACAGTCTGGTACTATGTAGTTACTCTCTAATCTAGTGCTTTGCACTTCAAACGAGTAGACTCACTTCCCTGAATTTTAATGTCTTCAAATCCGTCATCAGTTTCAACTTTAGTGTCTTCAGTGGTTGCAAATTTAATGTGAATTTCGTCGATAATCAGAAATGAATACGGATGAAGTACTTTAGCTTCCAGGCTCACCTAAGCAGATCAAACAAAACATGAATTAGAAGACTTTATCAAAACAGATTTCAGCAGAACAAGTCATTATAAGTAAGACGGTTGACATTATAAGTAGTCTACATGAGCAGTAGGTTCCATTTGAAAATGATAATCAATCCATTTTATGGGCGTCCCGTTGTCTTCAGTTTCAGTTGTGTTCATACAAAGAGTTCTGAAGGCCCCCATGTCGACCCTTTCAACGCTGCCTTTCTTGGTATGATGAACTAGATCCAGCTTTGTGTCACCATGAATGATCGCCTTAACTTTTATGGATTGGAAAAGCTGCGATTTCATCGCGAATTTTATGACAGAAACTGAAGCGTCATGTGCTTCAGAGTAGAAAAACTTTGGTGGGCCGGAGAAATCCTTGTACCGCAGTACCCATAAGCCTTGTCCTTCCGGAATCGATTTGACTTGAACAGGCAGGAACGATTCAGGGATTTCTGACGTTTTTTCGAAATATTTGTAGGGTCGATCACGGGAAAATTCCCAAAATGTTTGATGGATGTCTTCGTTTTTGTTCAAAAAAATATCGAATCCATCGCCACTGCTGACCTGAGTGGAAAGAATATAGAGCAGGGACACTAAAAATAATTTTACAGCCATTTTAAAGAATGGTTTACTGTTCTTTGTGTCTTCTGTCTGGAACTGAATAGGGATAAATTGTGTTAAGTCGACTTGTAAGCAGTTTTTAAACATTTATTTAATGTGCCATCGTGGTTGTTGAATCATTATCGTAATTGCACCAGGTGTGTATTAATCAATATGCATGTCATTCTTTTGTTTCTTTGTACTTAATCAATATACAGGTGAAGAAATTCCCACGGTAGATTAAAGATCCATCTTAGTATGTATTTGAATTTTCAGTTAGCTCCGATTTTCCAAAACAAAAAGAAAGTAACCCTTGCTCTGAATCAGATCTGAAGTGGTATCAGGTAAATTTGTAGTGGGTTCGAGTTTATTTGTTTGTTCTTCTTTAATTGTGACATTCACGAGTCACGAGTTCGGTTGATTAAGTGGTTAAAAATATACACCAAGTCACAAGATTCACATTCTCTCTGCAACTCACGCCATTATAATTTGATGCTGATAAGAATGATCAAATAAGTTTTGCGTATGTTGAGTGCGCTTACGGAACTCGACCAGGCAGGATTTTAATGAAAAATCAATCAATTTATTCCAAATTCCATAGATTAACATTGCCTTTATCTTAAGATGTTTTATTATTGTAAAGTCACATGAAAACGCATGTTTTATTGCCACTGAAAAATACGTAGTGCGAAAGCAGCGTGGCTATTTCGTCATATAATATTTTTTATTTATAAAATAGAAGTGAATTATAAAACTCCTTCCTCATGCAATTCTAAAAGCATATAAGTAAACCTTTCCCTCAATAAATCATTCATCTCGCTATCCTGACCCGAGGACTGTTTAAATAAACTAGTGAGTTCCTCTCCTTTTGCAACATCATTACCATTAATTTCAACTGTGTCCAAATCCACTGCTTTCTCAGGTTTGCACAAAATAATGGGCTGAACAAGTAGGGCAAATAAAAACCCAAAAATCTTCGATCGATTGAATTTCCTCTCAAAGTTTTCCCATGTAAATCCAGGGAAAATATTCACTTTCAGGTATTCACAGTATTCTGTAAACTTCTCGAAATACCATCGAAGGACATCTTGCAAATGCTTTTTACGAAAATCTGTATCAGTGCTTGTGTAGAGAAAGTAGACGA